>JACXGJ010008050.1:0-28417 GCA_016801105.1 Esox niger | reverse complement strand
GGGGAGAGGAGGAGAGGAGTGGAGTGGAGGAGAGGAGGAGAGGAGTGGAGGAGAGGAGGATGCTGTTGAAGTGTGAGACACCAGGGCAGTACAGCCAGTGTCCCGCCTCACTAAACGGTTACCCCTTCTGTCTCTCAACCCCCATAATGCATTTCTGCTGCAGACGCTCCCTCCCCAGCATGCGGTGTGTGAAGTCCTGCTCCGCAGCAGAGGAACACAAATAGCTGGCTGAGGAGCACAGGCCTTGTGTGTGCCGGGGCCCAGGGCTGTGTGGTCTGAGGCAGAGCTCCATAATCAGTTTGTCACATTCCTGGATGTAGACAGGGCCTGGCGTCATGAAGCAGCGGAGCGGGGCCGCTCGGGCACCTTTTGTGATGTAAGGAAAATGAAGAGTCTGGGGAACTTTAGCACAACACTGCCACAGTCGGCCGGCCTGCCAGAAAGTATATTTGGAATGAAGAAGCTCGGTGGTTACTGCCGCGCTGCCTATGGTCTCGCCGTCACGGCAACAGAGTGCTACGGCAGGAGGTGTCACTTTACACTTACCGCACCTATTCCAACACGTTACCACGTCAGACGACGGCCTGATGGCTGCCGATTAGAAAACAGTTGTCAGTGTGGTACGAAGCTGGGTGTGAAACCGTCTGCACATTAGGTCTGGCACGCCGGCCGGGAGATGGAACAGGGATGGAGATGGCCAGGCAAAATATAAAGTGTATAAAGAGAACTCTTGCCAGCTTGGCTTCTACCGATGCCAACACCGACCCTGGCCTGGCACCAACCACGGGCACCCCGCTGACATCTGTGGTAACCAGAGCCTGTGGTTTTCTGGGGACATACGTTAGGAGCCCAGACGTCCCCCTCGATCGTCTCCTGCCAGCTCCCTCCCCCACACCAGGAAATATGTGTACCCTCAGATACAGCTGGTGTGGCACAGAGAGCGGCCACAGTGGTCCACTGGGTTAGACGTCACGCCCGTCTCGCCAAGCCGTGACAGGGCAGGAGGCCGACGATGAGGAAGAAGGAGAGCTGTGTTACTGAGAGGCTTTTCTTAGTTTTTGTGAATCCTCTAAGACCTGAGGGATTTTCTGTTATTGGGTATTGGCTGACAGATCTGCATAGCTACAGTTGACCCTCTGGTGCTTCTGTTTTGATTCTCGACATCCACAGCACCGTTGCTATCGAAGCGTTGCTATCGAAGCGTTGCTATCAAAGCGTTGCTACCGAAACGTTGCTATCAAAGCGTTGCTACCGAAACGTTGCTATTGAAGCGTTGCCATCGAAACGTTGCTATCGAAGCGTTGCTACTGAAACATTGTTATCGAAGTGTTGCTATCGAAACGTTGCTATCGGAGCGTTGCTGCCAAAGCATAGGATGTAAGAAAAGCAGTTTCACAGAAGACGCACCGTATCTCAGTCAATCTGAAACTTTCGTTCAAGTTTGATGTATAGAAGGGCCTGCTCTGTGCTAGCACACGTCAGGTTGAAACAGGAAGTGGGAGATTGAGGGGATAGAAGACTGTTTCCTAGTTTTGTCTGCTTTGCTTGGCAAGCGTCCACTCTCACTCTCCACTCCCATTCATCTTTTCTCTCAGAGAGGCTCACCGGGACCCCGGAAACACCCCTGTCCCTCACACCCCCTTCATTCCTCCCCTTCCCATCCTGCACCCCTCTGCTCACAATCCACCTGCGGTGAGATCTTCTCTCAGCCAAAGTGGTTTCCAGTTCAATCGCTCCTTCGTGTCTGTTGAACAATGACGTGGCTGTTTCCGTGTTTCTGTTCTGTTGGTGCCACATCGCTCTAAGCCGATTAAACAGACAGACAGACACGCCACATTGAGCCTGTTTACAACGAGTCATGGGTTGGTTTGGTCACCTTCAGGGTATGGCATGATCCCACTCCTAAACACACACACTCAGAATACACGCACACGCATGCACACGCATGCACACGCACGCACACACGCACACACGCACACACACACACACACACTCACACACGCACACACACACACACACACTCACACAATGCTGTCTCAAATGCTGTGTCAGCACAGGGTAACACGCGGGGTAGTGTGTTGGCTGGACTTCCTCCTTGAGGTTGACAGTAGACACCCATTGACAATTAGAGCAGCGTTTTTCAAATGGCTTATCTAATACTGTTGATGGATTTGTCAAAATCATTGTAGCATATACGGATATCCTTCGGTACTGTAGAGTTTAAAAGGTGTGTGTGTTTGTGTGTGTGTGAACGAATGGGGGCTTAAGACTGGTAGAAAATTCCCAAATGTAATTCCCTGTGTATTCCCACTGCTGCCTTTCCCATTACCTAGGAACCAAAAATCCTCCCTGAAAACAATATTGGTGTTTCCAGTAGTCACACACTGAAGCCATTAGAAGGTTCTCAAATGAAGCCCGGGGGTCTTGGCATGGGATCCAAACACTGCTGCTATAAAGAGCGGCGGAGCGGGGGAATGTCTTTTAAGAGGTGAAGGCCTGTATTTTTGCGGTAAGACACAGGCAGTTCCTTTCCATGTTTTGTGTTTTAGTTAATTTTCTCTGAGCGGTGGCAAAAAAATAGAAAATGACGAAAGCACATGTTGACGGGGAAGCGGGGACCTCTGGAGAAGATTACCCAGGGAGCGAGTGACGGCCGACACCCCTCCAGGGGTACGTCTGCTGTGTTTTATGTACAGTTCCAAGAGGATATGATGTCATGCCATTTAAGCAGAGTGAGCCTATCTCTGTCTGTTGTGAAGAAACACACACCTGATGGCAGTAGGATTGTGTGAATTACAACAGTAATGGTGTTACAGTCAGGGTGCCTGGGTCGAAGGTCAAACACGACGTGTGGCAACTTGGAGATTTGATGAATACACATCAGATCGATTGGATTCAGTCGTGTCAGGCGACTTTCTGTGTTCTCATCTTTGGTCTAAAAAACATTTCCATAATCTCTGGTACCTGTGTGTATGACTTTAATATTTCTGCCGTAATAGGATATTTAAATATAACCCGGTCAGCCAAGGCCAATTCCATAGAGTTAAATATGTAATCTGAGATTTTTGACTGGTTTTAGAAGTGGTGCTTTCAAGCCAAAGTATATATCAATGTGTTTCAGGAATAAAGTCAACCCTCTCCAAATGTGGGTAAAGTTACCTATTAGCGAGTTGAGCTGTCGGCCTTACCAGACACATTGCCAGTGAGCGTACTCACATTTTGACCGTCATCCTTCAATCTAATCCCCATACCAGGCTTGATTTTCTCATGGTGAAATTGACAGAAGAGAACTGCTTGCTGAACGAGAGTCAGCTACATTTAAATTCATCTGGAGGAACCATGAGCCCAGGCTGGCAGTTCAGGCTCTGCTTCTGCTGCTTCTTATCATCACAGAGGATGAATAGCACAACTTTACACAAAACCGTGTCTTTAGTCATTTGATAATAACTAAGGAGCTGATTGCAATGAAATCCTCTCTCTTCCCTAATTTCTCATGTCCAGTAATGTTAGCCAAGACTTTGGTCACAGGAACAACTTTGTTTTGTCTCGTTTTAGTCAAACCAAACGACCAAAATATTTTGTTTGGTTGTTGTTTTTTGTGGATGTATTTAGTCAGTTATCGTCTGGTCAATAGCCTTAGAAATAGGTGTTTATCGTATATTTTCCTCATTATTTTTGTGGAGGACATTTACCCTGGTACGGTGTAGTACTGATTTGAACCACCAGGGGGCAGTGAATATACAGTGGAATGCTGTTCGTCACATCAGAAATCATCCCTTTAATATTTCCAACTGCAATGTGGGGCCAAGTCAGGCGGATGTAGTTGATCTGGGCATTCTCACACACCCCATGTTTTCTCCATCATTTCTGCAGTGTAGCAGATGAGGGGTCTGAGACAAGGGGCCTGGGGGCTTTGAGAGGGGGCTTTCTGCATTGGACTCTCTCTTTGATGCTGAAACCTGATATGCCCTGCTCCCAGGTGGATCCTCTGCAGGCAGAGACTGGTTCTCATTTAAAAAAACACCACCTTTGTGTTCCCACAGGACCTGGATGTAATTAACATAGCTTAGCTTCAGTACTGGTGCCTATACTGTACCTATGTTTTCTCTGTTGTCAAGACTATTGCTGTGTTTGGGTGTTAGTGTGTCTGTGTGTGTGTGTGTTGGGTGGGGCATTCAGTTCTGGGCTCTTGTGAGCTGAGGTATGGCTGGTCTTGGTTCCTGCTCAGCCGTAGCTGTCTGTCTGTCTGTCTGTCTGTCTGTCTGTCTGTGGGGGTGGCAGGTAGGTCATCCTCAACCTGCCTGGGCATCGATCCCAGGGGCGTTGTGTAGCACGGCACAGTTAGGAAACTGGAGGTCTGTGTCAGTGTCACTGCTGTTCTGTCCGTTCTGGGAGGTTATTGTGTTTGTAAAATGTATACAACACCGGTCAACATCCGTTCAAGTGACCTCCCTCCTAAAGCAACAGAGATCTCTTCAGCCACTGTGGCCAAAGAAACGGGCGACTGGGCACGCCCGGCATTTTAATATACCACCCTCAGCGTGATTGGATGTTAACGCCACACCTGACCACATGGCTCGTTCACCTCATTGTTTCTTTCACTGTCAGTGTATTTGCACCTGCACCGGTCCTGTGTTGACAGGCGCGTCTGCGTTGGTCCTGTGTTGCAGGACTGTTTGAAGGAGTGCCAGGAGCAGATCGAGAGGGTCTTGGTGAGCAGCCTGCGTGAGGGACGTCAGCACCAGAACCAGCAGCAGCAGGTCCAGCATGGTCCCAGCAGTAAGACTGTGGAGGAGCAGGACCAGTCCACCACCCCAACAGACGTCCGCGACATCAACATATATCCGGAATAAGCATCAGACCCACATAAGAGAAATGACAAAAAAAACCAACAAAAAAGCAAACTACCCCTCGAAAAAAAAGTGCTTGCTAGTTTTTGTAGAGATTTTGTGATACAAAAACATGCGCCCATGTATTTTACGAAATCAAAGCTATTTATAAAAAAATAGATATTCTGAAAAGGCTATGAATTGATACCAGGAACCTCTATGGTGCTCAAGTATACAGAAGGGAAGCCAATCCTATTTGCATTCTGTTTGATTGTATAATCATAATAAAGTTATGTTGAATGAGAAAACGATAATAAGGCTTAATAAGGCTTTTTAAAAATAAAAGTAGTGGGGGACCATTCAAGGTTTGTGCATATGGGATCACAATTGGGGCAAGGTTTTTCTGTTTTGTTTAGTTAATTGTTTTAGTTCATGTTGGACTGCCTGAGATAGGAGCCCCATATGGGCTTCACTGGCCATGGACGGCAGGTCTCAACGTGGCATGTTATGGCTGTGTGTTGGTGACGAGAGGAAGGAAATGAGACGCAGGGTCCCAAGACCAGGGAACAGCCGAGTGTATGTGGATTCATTTTATTATTATTATAAAGTAACATATTCGTGAATGCAGAGTAACAGGGGTCAATAAGCTCTCTTTGTCAGGCTGCTTGTGCGTGTGTGTGTGTACGTGCGTACGTGCGTACGTGCGTGCGTACGTGCGTGCTCGGTGGATGAATGGATGTGATTGCTTTGTTGTGATTTTTTTTTCAGCTCAACTGTGTGTGTGTGTGTGTGTGTGTTTGTGCGTGCGTGCGTGCGCATGGTGGATGAATGGATGTGATTGCTTTGTTGTGATTTTTTTTTCAGCTCAACTGTGTGTGTGTGTGTGTGTGTGTGTGTGTGTGTGTGTGTGTGTGTAAGTGGTAAAGCTTGGCATTTGGGTAGAAAGGGTAGACTAGTGTCTATGGAGCCGGTAGGAGACCGGGAATTAATGCAGGGCATCTGTGGTGTATCACTGTCAAAAGTCACTACAGATTGTTGGCTGCCAGGAAAGCTGGGGTTCTCAGAATGCTTAATGGATGGATTTGTGGACGGGTTCCCCTGTTTTGTCTGGAGGACTTCTGCAGTGGGACCATCTCTGTTAGAAGTTTAATTCACGGCCCCTGTGTTTATTTCACTGCCGATATACCAATCAAATATCGCCAGATAGAGCTTGTTTTTCTCTCATTGTTTTTGCTCTTCTGGAGTCATGCGAGGTGATTCAGGCTGCTGAGTGGACGGCTTGGGTGCCTGTCTGTAGTGTTCTAGTATCTTAGAGGAGTGAGGGAAGATAGGGGGCAGTTGTTTGAGGGGATTTTGGGATGGATAGGTGGAAATGGACAGATAGTTATTTTCTGTGCAGAAGCAAGCTGCTGTGGGGAGGAGAAGACGTTGCTAAATGATACAGGAGAAGGCCTCGTATGATATCTTTATCGGATTTCTGCATTTTGGGCAGATTAATTGCAAATTAGGATCAAATCCAGAATTATGCTGCCAGCTCACCATTAAAATATGTACTTTATCTATTCAGTAGAGGAGAATGAAATGTATTGGAGCTGGGCAAGAACTGTGACCGGTGGATCAGTAATGCCTCATACAGTAGACTTTCAATTCGCCTATGATTTCAACAGCAAAGCACTTTGAAAACACGCTCCCTAATGAACAAATGATGAGGGTTACGATGTGGGGATCGATGGATATATTGTGTTTTCATATTCAACTTTTACTTTGTAGCGTCCACACCCCCTTGGCAAGCAGATGTCAGAATAATGTTTAAATCCTTAGTGCAGGAGAACATTCCGATCACAACACATTCCAAAACAAAAGCGTACAAGGCGAAAGGGGACTGACCATTTTGTGTGTTTAAACAATGCCAATGCTGATTTTTCAAAAGGCTATTGAGTAGGCTTGATTTTGTTTTGTTTTTATATTCGAAGTTATCACAATATGAAATATTTTTTCTACTTGAATTTTCTATTCGATCTGCTTTAAAGCAACAATAAAAGTACACATGGGCGATTAACTATACGAGAAGGTTAGCATAACATCAGAGTTTTGCACATGTTTATAGGGCAGTTGAGTAAAGCATAAAAAATAATAATGAAGCTGGTATATGTTGATAGCTAACTTATTGAGGGTTTTGCCAGCCAAATCTGGCCTGTTATCTATGGTGATGTGGTGCTGATCCCCAGACAGTACAGGCCAGACTGATGCACCTGTCTCTATTTGGGAACCCCTGTCTACCCATGAGATTCTGTGCCTCAGGTGGTATGGGGTTTGATCAGTAACCCTCACAATGAAACAAATTCACTTCCAAGGCACATTGCCAGGACAAGGTAGCTTTTACTTATAAAAAATTATCATTGCTAGATTTAAATGGAGATTGGGCGTTATGTGTGTGTGTGTGTGTGTGTGTGTGTTTGTCTGTGTGTCTCTTTTAGAAGGCTACGCAGAAAACCATTTTTGAGAAACCAATCTTACAAACAGGCCTGCTTTAACCGGTCGCCAAAACAAGCCCTTGTTTATCATTGTCAAGGATGTCAGCCCTTTTTTTCTTTTCCACAAGCTCTATTCTGAGTAGTAATGATTAGAGTTTTTTTTTTTTTTTTTTTTCAAATTAGTTGACTGTGTTACATTTGAACTTGTATTTAGACAGCCTTACATTTGTTTTTGTTTCATTTCATGGGGTGTCCAGAGTTAGATACTGAATCCAAAGTGAAGAGAGGTGTGAAGACGTCTAAAAGTTTTTGAGTTGTTGTCTTTTTGCGCTGCTAAAAGCTATGATCTTGTTTCATTCATATACAAAAAATAACATTACCTAGTTGTGATGTGTCACTTGAGTGTGCTGCTATTTTATAAACATTTGTATTATAATATAATTATTTTACTGCATAAGAGAATTACATTGAGAATACTGAAGTAGTTGGTAATGGAAGAACATGAAATGAGTATTCGACTGGAAATGTTCTTTGTACAGATTGCTTAGATAGCATGTTTCTTTTCTTTTTTTAATCTATTTTGCTCTTCTTTCTCTGTCACATTCTGCAAATGCGATATCTTCAGGTTTACTGGACAAAAAGTATGAAAATTGCAATACCTCACAACTCTACAGTTTTTAGGGAGCCTGGGAAAGATGACAGTACAGTAGAATTAGCAGTAGTTTGTCGGTTGTGAAAACAGTCCTGACTGTTTGGCGGCACACACACAAATGGCTCCCATCTGGATTAACCCCTAGTGGAGGGGGCACAGCCTCACATCACCACATCTTTGGTCTATTTAAAGTCATGCCATCTCAAATGTCAACAATGATTACCTGGTTTGTACCAATCACAGTGTTTATGGATTTTGGTTCCCTAGATTGATTTGATTTGGGTTTAGATGCCCTGTTTTGTGCCACATCAAATTGGCAAACCGATGCAAAATGGGTGAACTGCTCAATGAAACAGCTTGTCACATGCTACTTGGGACATGAGGAAGTCTGTTTCAGCAGGGTGGATATCCCCAGGTTGTCCCCTCCACTAGAAATGACATCATGTACCTCAAAAATGTCTGTTGCACAATCTCTGTTCAATAAACCTCTGCTTTAAAGAGTGTGACACCATATCAATCCAGTGTTATACTCACTTTTGTTTTTTAAGTGTTAGCTTTTATGTTTAATGGAGCACATTGTGTGATATAACTGTGTACCTACAAATGAAGTGAACACTACAGGTTGCTGTGGTCATAACGCTTACAATAGTCCTGGCAAGATGTTTGTGGAATGGAGCTGAGCTTGAGAGCTGCTTTTAATACTGCAGTATGATGATGGGCTAAAATAACACTTTCTTGTTCCAAACAAAAGTTAAGATGACAGACATAATTAAACCTGCTTGAATACTAACCTTAGGAATTTTAAGAACGGTTCATCAATTGGGTGGTAGGGAAAACAAATTTAATTCATAGGGTTATTTATGTTATTTCCAAAGTAAAGAGTTAAAACACTGCTATGGCTAGTGAACTCTGTCCTAGTGAGTCAAACCACTCATAGTTTCATAGTTTTCTTCCTCGCCAAATAAGGGGCTGATTCAGATCAGGGAAACCAGGTAAGTGCAATTACCAGATGTGAAAAAAGCAGTGTTTAAGAGCTGACTTCCCTTACAGATCAGTCAGCTTTCAGGCAAGTTGTAGGACTGGTGTCAGTCTGACTTTGTTCTCTCATTCAGCTGGTTAGGCTGTTCTGGGGAGACTGGATTATGTAGGTCTAATAGGTTATTAAGTTGGTTTCAAAGTTAGCGTTTAGTTAAATATTGACAACTTATAATTAATTATAATTGATTACCAGCTCATTATCAGTCTGTCTCAAAATATACCTTAAAGTGTTAAGGATCAAGGCATGCTACATAATCAATAAACCCACCATTAATGAATTCATTGTCCCTGCTCTTTTTGGCAATACATTACTTTACTCATATAATTTCCAAGCACGTTATTACAAACACTTCATGCTACATGAAATAATGTGTATATTACTAAGGAATAAAAAAAATATATAAATAGATGTACAATCACATTCATTTTACTTAATGTTAAGCTTAAAAACCACATGACAACACGCCGTCCGTCCGCTAGGGTGCTGTGGATGATGTGGCGGAGATACCCGAGCGTGGTTACGTCATCGAGTTGAGCGTTTTCTGCAGTGGAATCCGGAAAACTGTCCCTGGAATAGGATTACAAGTTTACTACCTCAGTTTTGTTGCTACCTCAAATCGTAACAATGCTTACCTTTGGAATAACGATAGTACGACAGTAAGTGTCGATTATTTAGAAGATACTTCAATCGCTTTTTAGACCTTAGGCTAGCCTGCTAATGTTGCTAGCGATACACTTCTGTGATTTAGGAGCATGTCATGTCGATAAAATGGGTGAATCGTGTTGTACTACTGTAACTTTAACATTTTGAATGGTTTGCATGCTAAAATCGTTGCACCCCAGCGCAACAAACGCTCTGTACGGAGCTGGTATCACATTACTCCAGTCTACTGCTGCAGGAGGGCACGGCAGATAAAGGTCAGATCGAGTGCTAATATTCAGCCCTGCTTCTCATGAAATGTCAAGGAGTTACTGCGGTCCTGCCAAAAAGTTGCATGAAGGTCAAAAATCTAATGTTCTGCCATATATAGATGAAGTGACTGTAGCGTAAGGTCTACTGAACCAAACAATATTTTTTAATAAAGGCAACCTTTTATTAAACGAGTAGTAAGTGTATTGAAAGTTGTGTGGAATTAGCATCGTAATATCGTGCTAAAAGTTGCCTCAGTAACATACTACTAATCACAGCATGTACTTATAAAAAATTCTTAACAAATCACAGATCTTTCGAGAGTTTGTATTGTTGCTGCATCAGCCGACATGTGCGTGACAGTAATTAAAGATACTGTACATAACGGCGATCGTTAATAAGTTCTGAAACTCCATATGCTCGTAAGTAAACTATTATACTGTGGATCAGCATTTTCTCTCAATAGATTTATAGAGATCGCAACGTCAGTCCTAATTGGCTTCGCACATGTTTTAGACTAGAACACTAGATATCTCTGCATCTCATTGGTCAGTGCACAATGGCAATTCTAAATGTGCAAAAAGGTTAATTGAAAGTACAAGGTGTATGTGCAACTGCAGGGATAGCAGCAGAAACGTCCATTATCAGGCATAGCAAGGCAGTGTCAGAGTAGTACAAGGGAGTAGTGCAACCAAGTCCAGGAGAGGCAGGGGATGTATGGTAAAGTGATGGGTCACAGATTTCTCTGGGTCACAGAGTTAACCAGGTTTACATTAGATGGGAAGAAACTGTTCCTGAGCCTGCTGGTGTGGGACTGAAGAGACCTGTACCGCCTGCCTGACGGGAAACGGGCAAACAGTTTGTGCAGACCCCTGCAGCTGTATCCCTCCCTACCCTTCCAAGTGCATTCATCAGTAGACTTCTTGCCTTAACAAGTGGTTCTTCAAGCCAGATATGGACTGATACAAATGTTTTCATGAAAGGGGACCTTGATGTTTTCCACCCTCCACCAAGAACCTCCGGCAGACTGTGCTACAAGACTCAGCTCAATGGAATGGGCCTGGTGGCCATCGCCTGTTTCTGAACTTTTCCAGGCCTAGCACCACCTGATTTAATTTAAATTATCAACATTCCTTTCATTATGTGTATCAGATTAGCTTGTTCAGGGCTACAACTAGAAAAAAAGTAGTTTTCTGTCCCCAGAAGACGGTTTGAGAACTGCTGCCATAGGAGACCATACACAAGACTACAGCAGCTGTCTGTGTCAGTGCCTGGCTGGCTGAATCGTTTTTCTGTTGGATCGGCCGATATTACGCTTTTTAGTTTTTTTCTAATTCTTTTTTGGGGGAGAGTTGCAGTTTATTTGTCTTTAATAAATGTATGCATCCATAATAAACAAACTGTTTTGCATTCATTTTTAGTTGCTTGTGAGACATGTCATCTGGTCGCTTGACTTGTGACCCTGATTTGATTGGATAGATATTTAAGAAATGTGGAAGGAGGGAGTTTGACCATTACCTAGCTGTATAAAGAAGAGACCTGAAGCATCCCCGTCTATAGCGCCACATGAAGGGGCAATGTGGAAGATTTGTATTGTAAAACTAGCGTTAAAAACATGCCATGACCAATAGACATCTGCAGGTATTGATTTGTCAGTGTTTCAAATGATATTTTTCTACAAAATGAATTTGATTGACTGACATATTCCCCATGTACTCTTGCCAGTCCACCTGTCAGTTCAAATTGACTTATGATCTCCTTAAACTCGCTTTAGACACTGACAGTACCGTACTTCCCACCCTAACCTACCCTGGACTAGCTAGTACAATACCGATCAGTACTATCCTTCCCACCCTATCCTACCCTGGACTAGCTAGTACAATACCGATCAGTACTATCCTCCCCACCCTAACCCACCCTGGACTAGCTAGTAGTATTCAGGCCTTGTTCGGTAAAGGACGACGAGGAAGAAACAGGTCGTGTTATTGTTTAGAGGCGGGATTCTACAGTGCCCCTTTAAGTTCTGAGAAACGCCTGATCCCCAGTCACTACAAATGTGCACTTTTTGTGTTAGATTCTGGAAGTTTCACTGCCTGCACATGTTGATAAATTCTTCTTTTTTCCAGTGGTGAAACAGAATGGAATAAAAAAGGCCTTCTCCAAGGTACGTTTTAAAACGTGTTCCTAGCATCACGTTCACATTCAATGTTGGCGTATATTTTTTAAGAATAGCGTTTTTCGGTTTCAAAATTTGGTTTGTTGTCTTTGGGCTATTTTCTATTGAATATAGGGTTTAAATGATTTGCACATCTTTGCATTCTGTTTTTATTCCCATTATATACAGTGTCCCAGTTCTTTGGGAAACAGGTTTGTAGTATAGGAGTAATGAGTTTGGCACTAAACTTAAGTTACCGATAGTCTTTAGACACCAAGTTCACATTGGTCCAATTTCGAATGCAACTGTGTCCTTTGAAACAGATTGGAGTCATTTGAGGTCACATGTCAATAGCCTGTTTCAATGGCATTTACCTCATTGTCAAATATCAGTTTAAATCCTGGGGAATTTCCCCCTCCACCAGGCCAGGCGATGAATTCATCTCTGTCAGATATCGGGATGCAGCAGGCAGAAGCTGCCGGAAAGTACCTCAGAGATGTCAAGTTCACCAACATCTTCGTGAGTGACATGACCCGCGCCCGCCAGGTGAGCGGGGATTTCGTGTGGTGAAATGTCGTTATTATGTGTGCAGATGTTGCACAGATTTCGTTGTGTCGTGTAAGAAAATCTCTACTTATGAAGATTCATGTCAATAATTTTATCAACATTGTTTACAGACTTGTGAAGCCATTGTAAAACACAACCGTAGTTGCTCTGGCCTGGAAATTGTCACTGACCCATCACTTAAAGAGAGGGTGAGTAGAGTACCAGCCTTTCTATAGGTTATGAGTTGATAATCACATTAACTACATACATACCGTGCCCTCCAGAATTATTTACAGCCTAGGTAAATGAGATTAAAATAGGCTGTGAGAATGTGTCATTGTTGAGTATCATCTTGATATAAATCAAGTCTTCAATTGTGTGAAAATGTATCAAATTTCATCATGAAGGAAAATATATTTGACTCGATTCACGATGCCACCTTTCTGAAGGGCACCGTCAATTAGTTGAGTGATATTATTGTCCTGCGTTGCTGAGATTGGGGTTATTTTTCAGAGTTTTGGAAGTGCTGAGGGGGGTTCAGTGGTGGACATGAAGAACATGGCTGCAGCTGCTGGTCAGTCGTGGCTGGACTTTACACCTCCTGGCGGAGAGACTATAGAACAGGTGAGTCGCTTTAGGCAATTCTTATTTTCTGAAAGTCCAGTCTAAAATTAATGAAAACTTTAAGATATGCAGTCACCTCTGAAGTGATAAAAATGAGCAAAAATTGCTATATGAAATCGACCTCCCCGATCACAGCTGTATTTACCCTGTTTCAAATGTACTTCAGTAATGAATCAACCATTTTTTTTTCACTGGAATTTCTTGGAGGGAATGATAGACAAAAGTCAGACAAGCTGTCAAAAGAAAGACCAACACATGGTGGGATTTGTATTTTCTGTGTATTTCTCGTTGCTGTGAAATTTGCACAGTCTTCTGCATAAACGCTCCACAGTGAACCTCTGGCTGCAATGATGCAGGCGTATTGCAAGTCTAAGAACACCTCAAATGGAAATGCCGGTCGCCTCACGTCTGGTATTTTCACTTGGCTTTTCAAGTAGACTGAAAACCAAAGTTCGGTAATTGACTTATGAAGATCTTCAGATCGCTTGTAAGGCCCCGTTTACATGAATGTGACCGATGTGGATTTGAAGCCAATTTTTAGCCAACAAAACAAGGCACTGAGGGGGGTGAGACATTAACCGGCGATCGGATTAAACAACATTCATGGGGGGGGGGTCACATGCAGTACGTGTTTCCTACACTAGATGGCACTGGGGTGTTACATTATTACCGGGTAATCAATTATTGAACTTTTTAAATAAGGAGTCATTTCATCAGATTAGTGAGATTCGTCTGCTTGGTGGCGTTGAATGTGGAATCCGGTTACCTGTATGTAGGTCTGTGGTGCCACACGGCGTCGCTTATTGTTGGGAATAATGCCACTTTTTCAGCCGGAGATAACAGGCACCATGGGAGAGTGTGTGGCTTTCTGCAGAGTCCAACATTAACTTAAAACTCGCCACTCGGGATGCTGCTTGAAGGTCACTTGTTCAGTATTATTGGAACAATCCGGCAGTTTGTTTTAAATGACACCTCTTCTAGTTGATGATGATGATGATGATGATGATGCAGTTCTGCCGTGTGACTCACTGTAAGGGCCTGCCCTCCGTCACCATGGAACCGCCGTCCGCCGGTCTGCTGTTCTGGGTCGCATGGCGTGAGTGAGACCACTTTGTTCTGTGTTAGATGAAGACGCGAGTAGAAACATTTCTGGAGCACCTGTTCCAGCGCATGGTGGCCGACCACTGTGGACCAGGCCAGAAGGTGACCAAGATGCCGGAGACAGAAGAGCCCCTTGCAGGCAAGCCGGACGACGGCACGAGGGAGGTCCCCGCCCATGCCCTGGTAGTCAGCCATGGAGCCCTCATCCGTGTGGCCATGCGCTACTTTGTGGACGAGCTGAAGTGTCCTCTACCCAAGGGGTTGGACATGTCTCACGTGATTGCTCTTTGTCCCAACACAGGCATATGTCGTTTCATCATGTCGGTGGAGAAGGTTGACGCCAGAGTCACCCTCTCTGCTATACGCTGTGTCTTCATCAACAGGTGTGAGCACATCTAACACCTTGTGATGAGGGAAGGTGGCAATATGCTATAGGGCTGACTGAAAACATACTGTACTATTGAGGATCTGTCCTGTCGCCTTGGACCTTTCCTGCTTGGTTAAATCAACTATACTGGAACCAGTACAGCTTGGCTAGGCCCTATATCATAAATCAGACGAATAGTTGATGTCCAAGATATACTATCACCTCTGAAATGTTTTTTATTTATTTTTGGTTTTAATGTATTTTTGCTTAGAAGCCCAGTGCAGTAAAAAATAGGATTTTCCTCTATCCTTCATGAGATTTCCACACTGTGAGTTTCAATTGAGTCTTACATTTTGAAAAGATTGACCGTTCACTTTAATGGTGTGCTCCGGTCACGTGACCTCGCCTTGTGTCGTACATACCAACACCCACAGTAAAGCCAGTCCAGGTCAGACTCAGACTCAGGTGCAGGCTCTGGTGTGCAGCAGACTGTTGTGGGAGTGTGGTGCAATGAACACTTCTAATAGTGTCGAAGGATTTGTCCCTCTTAATGTCTGGACAAATGATTGGTTTGCAAGGTGGGACTTTTCAGCTGTAAAGAGATTTCAGATAGATTTTCTTGCAAACGGAGCATCTCTTAAAGAGCTGTTTGAATAAAGAGAATGTTGGAACTTCCCCTGTTCAGTTGATGCCACCATTAGGTGGTGAATTGGATAATTGAGCAATGAGAGGTATCAGTTATTCCCACTCAAGCAACATTCTTGCTTGAGGAATTTCTATACACCACAAACCTCCACAAAATATGCCCTTAACGGAACTGTATTGTAACTTAAATTGTTAGGAAGGATCTTAAAATACCCATTTAAACCTCTGCCTGTGATTGTCCTGTCTTCATTATATAACACATGTGTATTTTTTGAGTGAGAGCTGTTTCCATTGATTTCATTTCTGATTACCAAAACCGATGCATAATGGACCTGTGGACCTGTGTCTGGGAATCCGGGTAAGCTGGTGAGCTCTAGGACTCACGTCTGGCACTGAAACTGAACCAGGTGGTTGCTGTTGGGACCCCCTATTTCAATTGGAATTCCTTATTTTTTCCCCAATATTTTTTGTCAAAAATGCTATCTAATGATTTATACATTTTGCTGTTATTTTTACAAAAGGTCAGAACATTTCTGCCTTTGTCAAATGATGGGTCTTAAAGGTTGCGAATTTGACAGCTACTGTCCTTGAGCATCCTGCTAGTCAATCAGGGCTGTGTGTGTATCTGCAAATAGTGTGCATCCAAACGCCCACATCAACCGCCTGAGGCCCAGGATTAAAAACATATATTCTCAGTTCATTGAATCAACACAGGGGATAACATGTGGTTAGAACATTTATTTTCATCATTTATCACTTGTCATGTTTGCCTTATAAATAGTGAATGTGGTCTTGCATTGGTTTCGGTTTCAATGGGATATAACAATGTGGTTCACCGAATGTACAACTCTGTTGGTGTCATAGTGAAGAAAGGCACTGAACTGAATAAAAGTTTATGATAAAAGTATTAAGACTTTCTATTGTCCAAAAGGTCATTGACATCTTGTGAGATTCCTAAAAGAAAACAATTGTAGAAGCTGTCTGCTTCTGATAAATTATACCTAAAGAAAAATTCCATGAGTGACAGACAGACATTGAGTATAGTGATTTCTTACTATCTGGCACCAAATAACCCACTTGGAATGTGAGAAGTCTTCCAACGGGTGTCCATGCAGAGGACCCGGCAAACACTGACACCACAGACGTCCACGCAGAAGGCCAAACAATCACTGATAACACAGTGATGGCTGTGGCATCTGTATGAGGCTTTTGTTCTCCCAAATAACCAGAGGTCAGTAGACAGTAATCACCTAATATCAGTGAAGGCCAGCAATACATACTCAACTGTATATTCATTTCAAATGATTATTGGCCATTTTGGGCTGACAGATTAAGTCTTGTCAAGGTGATTCTCCATTGAGACTGTGACCATGAGACCGGATCTATTAATTTAATGATCAGTCCAAAACATACAGTATGTCATGGTTTATAACCTGTCTGGGACATGAATAGCAAAGTCAAATGTACCATAATACATTATGTTGGAGGAAATAACAATTATAATAACAAATCAAATTTTTTGGTCCACATTCATGATTACACCACATTTGTGGGACACATCTGAGGTAAAGGACAATATGATTTTTTTAAATAGTTGCCCTTTGAACCTACACTGGAGAGCAATGCTGACATAAAGTCACTTGGCCTACATGGAAGGTCAAGGAAGAAAGAAGACAAACAACACCTGGGTAAAGACCCAAACAACTGGAACAATGTGCTCTGGACAAATGAGTCTAAGGAGTTGTTTGGTGCAATGCCAGGCTCCATATTTGGTGAAAAACAAAACACTGCCTTAGAACAGATAGCAAACCACATAGCAAGATCTCTTTCAAATGCAATGTTACATAATCATCAGGCTCAAGGCCAAACCAGTTCAACATGTAACTTTCTAAATAGGTGAAAGGACACAAGGATGCCTATCTAAAAAATAAATGACTACATTTTGGCCCATTGTGAAGTGCTACTATAATGGGTGACTGGCCTTCATTGTTCAAATGCCGTCATGAATTTTAAGTGATATGATTGGACTTCCATACTTGAGACAATAATGCAACTATTTAAAAGGGTATACCAACCTTGCACAACCAAATGATTGACTCCTCTACATACTGTAGGCTACAGTCGTTTCCCCCAGTTACCTACTCAGTATTTACCATAGTAACCTAGTCGCTGTGCTTATTATTTAAGACTGCTGATGGTTAGGGGTTTTCATCCACGCGAGATATAAAGCTCCTCCCGCATCCTTGACGATGATTGCCGTATTTTCAATTAATCGGCACCGGGACACCTACGCATGGAAGTGACAGTCGCAACTGCGGTCGCCCAGAAAACCACGGCTATATTATTTTCTGTTTATGCACATTAATGTTCACTTTGCGCAATACACGTGGCGATACACAAATATAAATAATAATGTGACCATATGTTTTATTTCTTTTATCCCATACTTAAAGTTATTGCATATATTCTCGAAAACCGATGGCGTTGGTTATTTCTCTGTTGAGAGAACGTTTCATAGTTTAGGACAGTAGTCATAGTTATTATGTAACTTCCATGTAATTAACAAATGTATAACAATAAACAAAGTCCATATATGTGATATTTTTCGTTTACCAGCACCACGTACGCGCAAGGGTGCCAGCTGTGTTCTGGTAGAGGAGGTCCGTGTAGAAACACGCCCTTAATGAATAGTTCCAGAGAGTGGGGGTGAATACAAACCTGCTTTTCACTCTTGTGGGAACTGTTTAACTTGTCAAATGCCTCGGTACATTCAATTATGATGTTTTCTAATGCCAATTGAGAATGCATGTAATAGGTTAATCAGTATAGGTGAAGTTAAGGTTATCATATAAGTTGTGAAAATATACTTGAAAAGGTATGTTTGTTAAAAGGCCCCCTGATGCCAGAGAATGGAGCTGGCCACTTCCCATATATACTCTGTGTAGCACCACTTGGTGAGGGATGGTTTGTGTATACTATTTATTGGTTCTACCTTTAGTTTTAGACCGTAGTTATTTGAGGCTTCCCTTGTACGACAGCCCGGCTACTTTTGTTTTTTTTAACACTGGTTTATTTACTCTTTTGTCATTATATTTGTTGTAAATTCAACTAATAAAACCCATAAATACTTGCAGCCTAGTCAGTGTTTCTCAATGCATGCTTGGTCTTTCTCTTACAATGGAAATATTGCTTAATGTCATCTAGCAAACTTTTTTTCTGTAGATTAACAAACACCTGTCATTTCTCTGGCCTTAACAGTTGGTCAGCATGTCTGTCTCTTCCACTGCCTTTTTGATTGGACTGCCTGGGCTGTTGCAATGCAATACCTGCAGAGGGTCATCACAAGAAAGTGACTGTCTCCTTGGGAATGACCCCAGCTCTTTCCTGGATGTGATGGGCTCGGCTTCTGGGATACCTGGGTGGACCCGTTGGCTCCTCTTGAATCTGCAAACCATTTGTCTCTTTGACAAGTCATGTCCTTAAACATGGACCCCAGCCCAGTCCAGCAATCTGTTTTTAAATGAATAGAACCCATACACATACATCTCCATACACATACATCTCCATCCACATACATCTCCATCCACATAGATCTCCATCCACATAGATCTCCATCCGCATAGATCTCCATCCGCATAGATCTCCATCCGCATAGATCTCCATCCGCATAGATCTCCATGCACATAGATCTCCATGCACATAGATATCATCCACATAGATCTCCATCCACATAGATCTCCATCCACATAGATCTTCATCCGCATAGATCTCCATCCGTATAGATCTCCATCCGTATAGATCTCCATCCGTATAGATCTCCATCCACATAGATCTCCATCCACATAGATCTCCATCCACATAGATCTCCATCCACATAGATCTCCATCCGTATAGATCTCCATCCGTATAGATCTCCATCCACATAGATCTCCATCCACATAGATCTCCATCCACATAGATCTCCATCCACATAGATCTCCATCCACATAGATCTCCATCCACATAGATCTCCATCCACATAGATCTCCATCCACATAGATTTCCATCCACATCTCCATCCACATAGATATCATCCGCATAGATCTCCATCCACATAGATCTCCATCCACATAGATATCATCCACATAGATCTCCATCCACATAGGCTTGAAAAGGCACTCAATACTGCTGACCATCTAGGGATTGGAAACTGAAAAAGAACTTTAATGTTACATTAGGTTTTATGAATCTACAAAATGATATGGGAGGATGAATGTAAATGGTGATTTGATAGAGCAGATGTGACTGTTGTACGTTTCTCTCTGAATTTGATCTGTAAGGAATAGGCTGGCTCCTTGGGTTGTTTTTATGGTTGCACACAACTCGTTAAAAATGTCTGGCATGATTTCATAAATTGGATCAGTTTTGTGGAATCACTCGAAACAACAAAAATGAGATACTTTTGAACTAGGACTTGTTCTACTGCAAATCCATAGCAATGACAGGACGGTCTTGACTCTGAAAACCTCTATTTTGGTTGTTAAACTACAGTAGGTGATGAAGGCCTCAGTAGCAGTCTATGTATCTTCTGATCTTCTGTAGGTTAGTACTTTAACACAGGGCTTGTGCAGAATAATTGCCCCGTTAAAGACAAGCAAAAAAAAACTATACAAAATGTTGTTCATATTAGAATGATTTAGCCTATAATATGGAAAATGTTTAGAATCTAAACTTTAATTCACCAAAAAGATCTCATTGAAGACCCTAATTTACATTCTATGAACTTTGCCATGGGATATGTTTTGGTAAAGCGCCGTTTCCATTCAATACTCACAGTATTGAACAACTTTCCCTGGAAGATCCGTTTGTTTTTGAAGTCCCATATTGACACACCGTCAATTGTTTGCGTTCTATTCGGAAGAAAACTATGAATAAAATTACGCCACCAACAATTCATGCAGTGTAAGGTATTACGTTTGACGAGTTATTAAACATTTAAATTACTTCATTTGGATAGCACTCAAATAGCCACATTTCTTCATTTGGACATCCGTTATCAACTTTATTTTGCACGAACACAACTACAACATAACGAATGGTGTAAACGTGAATTAAATTGATTCAAGTAAAATACATTTACCCAGAGAGTGTGTGTGGAAGTGGCTTTCGGATATAAATTGAATGAATTATCTCGTGTATAGACAGACTCCGTGAGCTTTCCTTTGATGGCGCTGTGTGGCGGCGAAAGTGTCCGTATGTTTGGTAAGTACACAGGAAAACACCCAGGCATGAATTGGTGTACAGCGGCCAGCCAGACAAGAAGGAAAGGCGTTTGCATGATCGAAATGTGCCAGTTCACACCGGTCCTGCACGGATTGCTTTCTTTTTATTGTGGTCGCGCACATTATTAATGTATTTGCTTTCTTCCACTTACGGGACAGGACGGTTTTTATAGGAGTGGAGGGCCTGGTCAGAAATGCTTACACTATATGCCACCGTGAATCAATACATACTAACCCCCTTTTTTTCAAAGCCTCCAACCGTTTGGAAATATACATTGTTTCATTTTAAATTACTCAATAATTAGGGACAAAGAATGATGAAATACATTTGGGAATGTCAACACAAACTAGCGAAGGGAAGTGATGATGGTAATCCCTATGATAACAGGACTGTATTTAATTTTAGCTCATCATTTAGACAGGTACCCAGCGAACAATTTTCCGTTGTCACAATGTTGTTAATACGTTATCTGGCGACCGAAATAGGTAGCAGCAACGATGTCAGCTACGTTGTCACACCCGGATAAGTGAAAGTATTCTTAGTGTCGCTACCACGTAACTAATTGACGTTGTCAGTTGGTCGCTAGCGTGTTGTTGCAACGTGGTATTTCTAATGTTGTCGTTTGGTAATCCAATTTAGAAATATTACCAATTTAGAAACTGGCCAACTGGCTACCCGCGATCGCTGCTCTCGATTTTTGGATTAGTGCTTTTATGTACATAGTCGCTCTACAGTGTCTATTGCACATGTGACGCCTCATTAATTACTGAAGTAATATTGTACTAGTGTGCAATTGTTGGTAATATTATGTACAGATCGATTGCACGTCTGACATTCATGATTAATAATTCATTATTTCATAATATGTTATTGCTCTAGAGGAAATAACATCACCAGCTGAATGCTGAAACCCGCTTAATGCTGCTTGCAGCTTGTGTAAGACGGACACTAATACCACTTATCTATTTTATTACTTACTTCTTTACATTTATTTTATATATTATTTTTATTCTGTTGTATTACTTATTGTAAGGGGCATAATTAGAATAATGGTTGCTCTAGATCGCCACCTGGTGGGTACCTGAAAGTAATCTAGAGGCGGCACAATCATGGCAACTGGGCGAGCAATATGATTTGAACATGGGTAAAATGCTGGGGGAGGACGCACCAGAGAAACTTCTCTTACTGCTTTCTTTTGTTGTTTACATAACTTAACGCTTTAAAAAGACTAACCTGGTGATATATCTTTAGTTATAGGGAGTGAAGGTTAGACATAGCTAGTTATGAGCATTCACACACAATCAACCTCTCGTTTAACAATCAACAGAGATATTCAACTCAACCTAAAATCAAGACGATCGTGAGTTAAGTGTATGGATGAAAGGACCATTGCAAACGCGTAAAATGTTAATCTGTCTGGATCACTAACGTCCATATGGCTAACTTTGAAAAAGTGGTATTAAGTCACAACACTTAGGTTTGCATCATAGAGGTTTTTTGAAAACAAGCATTTCGTTGCCAATAGCGCAGTTGTAAATATGCAATGACCAATTAGAGTTCAAAACACAGAACTATATTCTAACACAGTTGATTTGGGATTAGAAGAAACAGCTCACAGCAACATGGAGACTTTCAGATGGAGGATGACACACTCGTATTTTTTATGTGTTTCAACAGTAGCTCATATTTTACTTTTGACATATTATAGTTAAATAGATGCACATTTAACACATTTATTTGCCTGTCATTTTTTTCTTTAATGACCCCACGACGCCTTGTTATGATGTCAGGTAATGGGGAGGAGAGAAAAAAATACGTGCTTCACATCTTCAATTTGCGGGATTAGGGCACCATATGTTGCGCAAAATGTGGCATTATTTATTTCTGACAGAAGGGGGAGCTCCAGTATCATTGTCACCTCCAATATTATTGGCACCCTAATATACACCAGGTATCCATTAAATCATGGCTACAGTCATTCTGAATCCGGTGCTGATTCACTTCACCTATTGTACTGTTTAACTACCGAAGTAGATTTTTACGAAATGTGTCTTATCATAATGGAAACTTTTCACATGAAAGACAGGGAGATTTGACTGTCATTCTGTTACTATGCTTTACGTTTTTATTTTCAGTCCCAATTTACGTTCTATAGATGTTCTGTAGATGTTTGTTTAAAGTTTGTGGTTAGTATTACTGTCTGTTGATAAGAAACTGCTGTATAAGCTTAAGCTTAAGTTTAGAATAAGGTTTATGTTTAGGGGTTAAAGTAAGGGTTAGTAGATAGTAAGTTAAATTAATACTGAGAGTCGGTAGATAATGTGTCGAGCATCGACAGAAGCACTTTTGGGAATCTCCAAATAACGTGTTAACTAACTTAACATCTGCTTTCTGTGTGAGTTATTTTTTTGTGTCATATTTGTCAAATTGTTGAAAGTAGCTCTTTCATAGAGTTGTATGGTTTGTTTAACAATGGCTTATATATATATATATATATATATATATATATATATATATATATATATATATATATATATATATATATGTTTAGAGGTGATTCCTAGCATAGAATTACCCATAACCTACTTCTCAAACCAAAATGCTGAGGGTGGTCTTAACATACCCAAGACACAGAAGGTTCAATCATAATGAATGCAGTTCACAAAAAACATAAAATAACAACAACCCGTATAAAACATTTTTTATTAATATTTCAGGAATACAGTTAACTTCTGTGCACAGCACATACGTACAAAAATAAAAGGAAAACCATTTTTCATATATTAGTATTCTTACTCCTCATCATTTTTCAGAAACAAGTGATTGGAGAAGTCTGTTGTTTCAAACTAATTTTACAATCATTTCAGTAAATTGGAACTAAGGCAGAAGGTGAGGTATATGTTAAAACGTAGAAGGGGGATTCAGAAGGAAGAACACTCCCTTCAGTGCAGGAATAAAAAAACTCAGAGAGAACAAAAACTAAGGCTGCCGACACACAGGGACACACACAGACACATCATCACCCTGCCCTCATCCATTACAACCCCTCCCTCATCCACTACACCCTTCTCTCATCCACTACAACCCCTCTCTCATCCACTACCACCCCTCTCTCACCCACTACCATCCCTCTCTCATCCTCTACAACCCCTCTCTCATCTACTACCACTCCTCTTTATTCCACTGCAAACTATGCCTCATCCACTACTGCCCCTGCTTCATCCATTGCCTCCGCTCCCTCATCAACCACAACCTTGACCTCATCCACTATCGCCCCTCTCTCATCCACTACCGCGCCTCACTCATCCACTACCACCCCTCCATAATTTGCTACAATGCTCCTCTCTAATCCCCTACCATCCATTTGTCATACGCTGCCATCTCGCTTTCATCCGCTACTAATCCTAACCCTAATCTGATACCACCCCTCTCTCATCCACTACCACCCCTCTCTCATCCGCTACTAACCCTAACCCTAATCTGATACCACCCCAACTCATCAACAACCATTTCTCCCTCATCCACTGTCATCCTTCCGTAATCGAACTCGTTGCATGAGATTGAAAGCCTGCATTGCATTGTATTCTAAGTTACTTTGGGCTTCAATACCATCTGAGTAACTAAAACTCTTTGAACAACTTCTAAAACATTTGGTACAAGACATACAGGTGTAGGCTTAATGAATTGAGAAGGAATTGTGACAGAGGAACAAAATCTATATATTAATGACAACCATTGCAGGATGCTGTTATAAAAAACAGGTATTATTCACTTCCAGGAACATTCACATTGCATGTCCCATTATGATGACATTTGTGGCGTAGAAGGGGCAGAAAAGAGTGTGCTGCATCTTCCAGGTTAAGTACAACTAAGAATCGTGCTACATTATTAACCCTGAACGGCACACACAAGAACTGTGCTTTTATTCATTCCTAAATCGCAGATCATGATCCAGAATTGGAGGTGATCAAGACATTGTTCTTCTTCTAAGCATGATCCGGCGCTAGCTTTTGGGAGAAAACTACACAGCAGATGATCTTGTTGTTTTCTATCCATAACTAGCCCAGTAAACTTCCTGGGAGGACCAGATGTTCTCAAGGCCGTCTTGAACTCTTCAGGGCCATCGGTAAAGGTGCAGTCCGATCACATGATCATCCCACTAAAATCACCATGCTACTCCAAAACCCACTGCCTGTCTCGCCAGCCAATAACCTGTCTCACCAGCCAAGGACCTGTCTCACCAGCCAATGACATGTCTCACCAGCCAATGACCTGTCTCACCAGCCAATGACCTGTCTCACCACATTACTTTGGGAGCATGGCTGAGAGTAAGAACCAGCTCGCATGCATTTCAGAGCCGGCTACAAATGCTTTGTTGGAATAACAATTGAACAGGCGTAAATGCCAAAAATGCTAAAAGAGGTTAAAAAATGGAAAAAACGTATTTTCTCCAACAGAGCAACCATACTTGTAGCACAGCAATAATGACACACCTTTGCACCACTCCATTCCCAATGAGCCCATGCTCACTGCCCGCCAGAGGTGTCCAGAAACAGCTAACCATTGCACCTATCAATCCCCTCAGGTCATTCATGCAAGGTAACCTTTCCATCCAGGTAACGAGCCACACGCCATCAGGAACCACAGAGGGAACACAGGTCAAGCGACCCCCTCTCTAGCCGAAACAGCACGTGCCTGGACACAAAGAGCTCCGGGATTCCGTCCTTGGACTGAAATAATTCCAGATGGCGACGGTAGGATACTTCTGGAATCTCAAGGCCACCGTTGAACAAAGGGCTTTATAGTGTCAACAAGCCACGGCCTCGTATGACCTCTGCTGTATGTTAGTACAGCCCTGTATATGTTGTTCTCCATTAGGGAGAACCTACAGTATTCAGTAAGAGCAAGCGACAACGACTTCAAGTATGCTGCAATACTGTACAAAGCACACACTTCACTGCTGTAAGCCTTTGGTGACTTGCTTCGAGGCATTGCTTTTTATGTATCTTCCACATGTGACCGTACAACTTAATGACCGGTTTGAGCAACAAAAAAGAGAAACAGGTCCCTATGACTACAATCGTCATTATCTAAATATCAGATAATTCATTTTATAGCCAGATTGCGTTACCTGAAATTTTGTTTGCAAATCTCAGTTGTATAAAATAGGCAATGCTTTTCAAAAATGTGTACAGGAATATTTACATGACTTCAAATGCATTTAGCAGATCCTTATTTCCAGAGTGCACATGAAAACAAGCTTTACTTATGCAGCGCAACATTTATCGCAGAAATTGACATACTGCCAGTAAGTGCTTACATTTCTCAAATCAGCGCACAAATCTTATCAACCCATATCACATAAAACTGTTTGATTGATACAGCAGTCTCCCAGTCGGTCCAAGACCAGACACCTTTCAACCCATATCAAATAAAACTGTTAGATTGATACAGCAGGCTGCCAGTCGTTCCAAGACCAGACATGTTTCAACCCATATCAAATCAAGCTGTTTGATTGATACAGCAGGCTGCCAGTCAATCCAAGACCCGACATGTTTCAACCCATATCAAATCAAACTGTTTGATTGATACAGCAGGCTGCCAGTCAATCCAAGACCAGACATGTTTCAACCCATATCAAATCAAACTGTTTGATTGATACAGCAGGCTGCCAGTCAATCCAAGACCAGACATGTTTCAACCCATATCAAATCAAACTGTTTGATTGATACAGCAGGTTGCCAGTCAATCCAAGACTAGACATGTTTCAATCCATGCTGACCATCTTAAGCCTCATAAAAGCTGGGCTTTTTGAACATACAGTTCAATCTTCCCACACCAGTTGCGCTAGACTCCTCAGGGCCCCCCGGGGCAGTCCCACAGAGTCTCAAATACTTAATTGATCTAATTCTGGAAAGAAAATCTACTGAAGAAACTTGCGGCCCTCTAGGAATTGGGCTACGGCCCCCCAGGGGGTCTGAGGGAGTGATGACCCCCGCGTCATCCCTATTTCTGACTGAGGGGTGCGTTTCTCACATGCAAGGGAAGGGGCACCATGGAGGAACCCAAGGCCCCCACCACCTCATCACAAAGCCAGGGAACATTTGGTAAGTGCTCCGTTTGCCCTTGCTAGGCCACGATACAGTGTTGACACGGAGCTGACGCGCAACGTGGACACGTCCGGTCCGTGACGGATAGTGACCAGGGTTCAAAGTAAACAGGCATTCTTCTCTGAAATTTCATGCACACGTTTTTTTTCTTCATTCAGGGACGTGGTGCTTTGAGGTAATAAAAAGTATCCATTTCACTTCGAGAGGCCAGGCTGGGCGGAGCTTTACCGTCATCCACTGACAGGGCAACGTGTCCGCCGGTTTGGCAAGCACCCATATAAAGCGAAGCGGACAGATGACGCTCCTCCGCCCCTTATATAGTACTGATTAAAATAATAAGCAGCAATGAAGGGCATATCCTTACGTTCTAATACAAAGAAAGCTACCGAAATATACACATAAAGACTGAATAACAACCGTCATATACAGTGGTATTTCTTTTGCGGTTCATTTGTAATGGTGCGCGTGTGTATACATGTAATGTTACCTGGAAAACAATCCGTGTGTGCAAATGAGGGACTTATTGCGATTGTTTTTCTCATATTCGGGGGAGGAAGTGAGTAACAGTCATGGCAGTGGTGGCCTTGTTGCCTCTCTTCAGGCGGCCATGCTTGCTGAGGGCGATGTAGGAGCCTCTGTAGACCGAAGACTCATAGGCGTTGTAGTTGTTCGGCAGCAGGCTCTCTCTGAACTTGCACTCATCGTGGAAGACCGTCTGAAAATAACAAAGAAGAATTGGTCTGAGAAAAACAATGCTCAAGCCAGCGAGCGATTTAGTATGGTCGCACAGGATACATTGTTGGCTATACGAGCGAGGATCGTTGTACACTTTGGGTCGGTTTCGCAGACAGATTAAGCCAAGAGCTGTACTAACCAAAATGAAGCTCAAAAGAATCCTCCATTGAGATTGTTTTTTTTTGCCAAGGCTAAGCTTGATCTGCTTGAAACCGGCCTTCCATGTTTAAGCTGGGAGCTTACTTAACAAATAACTGGGAAAGTACTTAACAAAACACTGGGAGCTTACTCAACAAATAACTGGGAACTTACTCAACAAATCACTGGGCGCTTACTCAACAAATCACTGGGAAAGTACTCAACAAAACACTGGGAGCTTACTCAACAAATAACTGGGAACTTACTCAACAAATCACTGGGCGCTTACTCAACAAATCACTGGGAAAGTACTCAACAAATCACTGGGAGCTTACTCAACAAATCACTGGGAAAGTACTTAACAAAACACTGGGAGCTTACTCAACAAATAACTGGGAACTTACTCAACAAATCACTGGGCGCTTACTCAACAAATCACTGGGAGCTTACTCAACAAATCACTGGGAAAGTACTTAACAAAACACTGGGAGCTTACTCAACAAATCACTGGGAAAGTACTTAACAAAACACTGGGAGCTTACTCAACAAATCACTGGGAGCTTACTCAACAAATCACTGGGAGCTTACTCAACCAATCACTGGGAGCTTACTCAACAAATCACTGGGAAAGTACTGTGATGGAATTTTGTAAGTTAAGGTCCGAATCTTGTCATAATACTGCTTTCTTAAGTTGTCACTTTTGTGTTCCTGTATTTTATTGTCTTTTATATTAAGTGATTTCCAGGTATTTCTTGTATGCTGTGAAAAGTATACAAGTCACAATGAAGGAATAAGGGGTGGGTCTTAAGTAGCAGAGGTGTGTGTTTTGTT
>JACXGJ010008049.1:0-28418 GCA_016801105.1 Esox niger | reverse complement strand
ATGTATTCTATTGAGTTAGCACAGAGGTGCAGCATTATACCACACCCCTTTGACTGTTATAAATACGAGCTGTACATGTAATTTACTTCAGAGACTCCTCGAATGATTATTCGGTAAGCATTTGACGCGTCTCTCTATTTGCAAATAAACTACTAATTGTGCCAAGAGAATTTTGTCTCTGTCTTACTCCTTTGAGTGTCTATCGATGAAATTTCCATCACAGTATGAGAAATAGGAGGTATAGAGACTGGAATGTAACATGAATGCAGGTTGCTAATTTATAAGGGTACAGAAGGGTGTACCGTTTTAATTTAGTTATATGCAGTTCAATTGTTTTATTGGCAAGATAATAATTGCCTAAGTATCACCAATACATCAATGTATACAATAAACGTACAGCTCCGGAAATAATATTCAATTTTTTTCTTTCCTTTCCAAAAAAGTTGAAAAGGAATGTTTTGAGTGAGGAACAGAAGGGTTAAAATTAAGAGACCACTACAAATTGAACGTTTCTGTTCCTCACTCAAAACTTTACTTTTAAACTTTTTTTGGAAAGGAAAGAAAAAGGTGCAGTAGTCTCTAAATGTTTTCTGGAGCTGTATAACTCCTCTAATAATGCATTCAAGGCTGTTTAGGGATTTTTTTAGCTAGCCTTCGATTTCCAAATATAGAAGCATGTGTTTTTGATGAAACAGAGCACATACAGGTCCATCTACTTGTATACATACAGACGATTGGGAACAGGTTCATAATTGTGGATTGGGAACAGGTGCGTAATAGGGAGACGAGCGGGTGTGTTATGGCTCAAGGACGCGAGGACCCGCCTCTGCGTGATCGCGGAGGCGGGGGCACGACAGTTTTCCTAATTCCAATCAAAAAGTGACACCTACTTCTATTCTAGATTCATTACACATAAAGTGAAATATTTCAAGACGTTTTGGGTTCAAATTGAATGATTATTGCTTAAAATAAAATAAAATAAAAAATCCAGTATCTCAAAATATTGGAATGAAAATGGATAATACATAAATGTCGACCGAAGAAGAACTCTAATCAGCTAATTAACTACATATGTTAAATTAACCTTACATATGTGAATTATTAACCCTACATACGTTAATTCATGTACTCAATACTTTACAGTAGGGAGAACAAGTATTTGATTAACTGCTGATTTTGCAGGTTTTCCTACTTAAAACGAATGTATAGGTCTGTAATCTTTACCATAGGTACACTTCAATTGTGAGAGATAAAATTCAAATAAATTATTTTAAAATCATCCAATGTGATTTTCTGGATTTTTGTTTTAGATTCCGTCTCTCACAATTGAAGCTTTCCTATGGTAAAAATTACAAACCTCTACATGCTTTGTAAGTAGGAAAACTTGCAAAGTCAGCAGTGTATCAAATACTTGTTCTCCCCACTGTATGTACAAATACTCTTTTTGCATGAATTGCTGCATCATTGTGGCGTGGCATAGTGACAATCAGCCTGTGGCACAGCTGAGGTGTTATGGAAGCCAAGCAACTTGGATTCTTGCCTCTTCACTCTTCCTACAGACTCTGGAATCTTGATTTCCAAATGAAATGCAAAATGTACTTTCATCTGAAGAGAGAACTTTGGACCACTGAGCAACGGTCCAATTATTTTTTTCTTCTGACATTGTCTCTGGATCAGGAGTGTCTTGACCCTAGGAATGCAACATCTGTAGCCCATTTCCTGGACACATCTGTGTGTGGTGGCTCTAGTTGCACTGACTCTAGCCTCAGTCCACTCCTTGTGATGCTCCCCCAAGATCTTTGCTTGACAATCCTTTCAAGGCTGCAGTTATCCCTGCTGCTTGTGCACCTTTGCCATCAAGCTTTTCCCTTCCCGTCAACATTCCATGAATATGCTTTGATACAGCACTCTGCGAACAGCCAGCCCTTTCAGCAATGACCTTTTGTGGCTTGCCCCCACACGGAGGGCATCAATGTGTGTCTTCCGGACAACTGACAAGTCGGCAATCTTCCCCATTATTGTGATTGTGTGTACTGAACCAGACTGAGAGAATAAAGGCTCAGGGAGTTAATTTACTGAGTAGAGTTCTTCACGACATTTCTGTATTGTACTTTTTATATTGTAATATTTTAAGATGCTGGATTTTTGATTTCCATAAGCTGTAAACCATAATCATCAAGATTGTAACAAAAAAGGCTTGAATTGTTTCACTTAATTTGTAAGCAATCTAGAATATATGAAGGTGTCTCTTTTTTATTTGAATTACAGAAAAAATTATAGCTTTTCCCCGATATATATATTTTTTTTTTATGCACTTGCATGTAAAAGACATGGTACACACTTTTCAGTGATAGATTTTGGCTCAATTGTGCCAACCAATGGCCAAAAATAGATTAATGCATCTTTAAGGTAAATGTAAAGGAAATAAAACAGATATTTACTTGGCTAAGCTTATTACACAGATAAACAAATATGCTGGATATACTCTAAATGTAATATTAGCACATCTAATAATAATAAATAATACATTAATTTAACCTTATTTTGTCAAGTATATTGACTTAGAACAAATTGTTGTTTACAGCATTGTCCTGGGGAACTGATTAACTGCCTGGTTCAAGGAGAGAACAGTAGATTGTCAAGTTATGCTCTCTGCCACCCATGTAAGTTCAACAAATCTCAATTTATTGGCAGTTCTTTAACCGTTAGGACCGCCAATTAATCTATTCTTTCACCAACAAAGTCCCAAGATGCTTATAGGCTATCCATGTCGGTACATGTGTTGGCAATGGGCCAGCATATTAATTGCCTAGGATACCTTTGAAATAAGCATGGTGTATTCGCTGGAAAGGACAAACTTTACTCTAGTCAAACATTTACTTTAGTTCCACTGTAAAAAAGACTGTGGGGATGTGCGGCCCACCATCTCCACTCATTGTCTATTAACTTCAAAGTAATATCATGACAGCAGTAAATAATCTGCTAGTTTCCAGTATGTTTAGCTAATATGAAGCTATTTTACTATGTGTGATTGCCAAACAAACGTTGGTCAATACCATGGAGTATGGGGACTAATATATAAGCTGAACAGATTGCAGCTGAGCCCACTTGGGCATTAACTGTGTAAACAATTCTAATATTTTTTATTTAATTTTGCTTTATCATCCACATTATAGTTGAAAGGGAAATGGGGTTACATGAAATGGCCGCACAACATGCCAAGCTGTAGTATAGTGATAACTATGAGAGAAATCACAGATCCCCATCAAAAATACAAAAACTTGATCGCAGTGTACCGGGTCATTCATCCGGAATATCCATGCTAGGAATATGTCAAGCTCTAATATCAGATTTGGGATCTGCATACCAATACAATATGATCAAAATAATAAATGCTCAGCTTGTCCACCTTCCTTACCACTTTATGTATTACAGGTGACTGCCTCCTAGCTAAACATGCACCATATGAGAAACTAGATTGAACAGGCAAGGAATCATAATCCTCATCAGAAATAGTAAATGTTAGAGTCTCTGATGGGCTTGAGAAGTTGTGGAAGTTGTTTATAGTTGTTTTTTTTGTCTGTGCAAATTATTGAAAATAAAAAACTGACATCTCTGATAATTATTAAGACTTTTGCCATGGCATTCGAAATTCAGGTCAGACGAATTCTGTGTCTTTTGAGGACATGTTTTGCCCACCTAAATGTCTGCAGCACACCCAACAGATTTCTGGCTATGCCTTTCAGAAAAGCTTCATATAGTAATGTATGTATTTTGTCTTCTTTATAAATTATAAAAGTGATAACACTTCAGAGTAAGTACATCATATGATATAACAGATTCATGTACAGTATGTGATATAAATGACCAAAAGGTAATTCAAGTCATGCAAGTACCATGCCATGAGACATGTAATTATTATGAATGTGTTATGAATCGCAGCCAAGATGATTAGGACTACTCCTACCTGAAACTACCGAGCCACAAGTCACCTATTCATGTTCTAGTGGTTCTATGTAATTTTCTGTTACTATGCTGAAGATGAGGATTTTAATACCTGTTACAATAGTGCCACATCCAATTTCCTCATGTTGTGGGCTGTTATTATTTGGTACCTTTAAGCCTCAATTGAATATGAAAATGAAAGCCTACATTAATCAGTGCATATTCCACTCTTTATAAACCACAACCTAATGTTGTATTTGATATGCTGTTTTTGTCATACAGCATGACATACAGTACTAGTTGATCTGTAACACATTAATACAGTGCTTATGAAGGTATCATGAAGCATTTATAAACTAAACATAATTATAGGTGAGACTGTTTTGTTTCTTTTTTGTACAGTATTTAAAAATGTTTATTTATGTTAAAGATTACATTAGTAACAGTTGATAAGAGGAAAATATAACCTTTGTTATAAAGAGTTTAATAAATACTATTGTATAAATATATATAAATAAATAGATATAATACATTGGAGATATAGAAAAATCCACTTACCATAAACTACTAGTGTCTGAACATCCTCTTCCATACAGGAATCCGGGACACAGATGCCAACAAAGTACTGGAGTGGGACCTGATGCAAAACAACATGTTTATTTTTTATGTAGTTACTGACACGCTAAAATCACAGTTAATACTGAAACCAGGGTGAATTTCCTAACCTGTTTAAGGAAGACTTGGCAGTACTGTCCTGTAAAAGAGGGTCCTTGGACGGACAGACACTCCTGAAGAGACCCAGGTCTGTTCACATTTCCCCCCTTCACATCACTACTCATCTTTCCAAACGCATCGTACACTGTTCCCCAAATACAACATCTGAGTGACAAATTTGTGTTCACCAAAATGTTTCATAATCAACGATATCTAATCAATTCAAAACATCAGGATATTAAATCTTTAAAAACAATATGATTAGCCAGACTATTAGAATGACAGGAAGGATATGACATTTTTCAGGTTAAAATCTACCTTTGAACATCAAACTCCTTCATAATTCTCAATGTTTAACTGAACAATAAAAAAATAATACAAGAACTTACTTAAAGCAGCATATTCACTGGGTTGATCCTTTTTTAGTTCTGAGAGAAAAATCTTAGTGTCCTGTTTGCATTTCTCTGAGACATTCATGGCACATAAGGCTCTTGAAGCACATAATGTTAAAAAGAGGACGGTTTCATACATTGACAGCATCTTATGGATAGCATTGTTCTTTTGTGACTGGGACCTTTAAATAACATTTGGAGTTGCTTGATCACAAAGGAAGAGATGACGAATTTCGATCCATTCATATGTAGCTTAACTAATCAGTGTGGTAAAGGTATGGCTTGACATGTGAGTGGCCAATGACATCGCACTTCAAAAACAGTTACACATTTTGGAAGGAAATTAGTGTTCATTGTGTTGTGAATGTCAAATGTGACTTATTGTGGGGAGGCAGGGTAATCTAGGGGTCAAGAGTGTTAGACCAGTAAATGATAGGTGGGTGGTTCTAATCCCCAAACAGACAGGGAAAAAAGACAGTTAACCCTAATTGCTCATAGGTTGTTACTTAAATGTATATATCTATTTTTAAAGCATTTGATTCTATTTGGCATAGAGTTCCTTTCCACAAAGGTTTTTAAAGCTCCGTTGGGGTAAGACAAATAAATGCATCAATGAATGTATACATACAGTATGCAGTGAGGGACAAAAGTATTTGATCCCCTGCTGATTTTGTATGTTTGCCCACTGACAAAGAGATTATTAGACTATAATTCTAATGGTCGGTTCATTCGAATAATTAGAGACAGAAAAACACATCAATGCATAGACATAAATACGTTTTCGAAAAACTGTGAGGAGTTAGTAGAAAAAGAGTCGTCTTTAACATTCGTAGAATATAAATCTTCAGTAAAATAAGCAGAGAATATTCAAAGAGAGACATTAGGATGTGTGTGATATACGTGTGATACACGTTTGAAGTTTAAAAGAGATTGTGATTTTTCTGATGATGCTCCAAAGTGGGGGAACAACCTACTTTTATATATTAAGTCCTCTACTTAGGTTTTCAACTTTTTAAATCCCACCTTAAAAATCTTTATTTTAGCATTTGAGTCTGCAAATGGGTATGAATGCTGTTTATGATGGTCATGTCCTATAAATATTTTTAATTGGCTATATGTTTTGACTATACAGCACTTTGGTTGACATAAATAGTTTTCAAATATGCTTTGTAAATAAATTTGACTTGACTATATCATTGGAATTAGGTTTCAATAATAAACAAATTAAGTTTTCATTCATCTGGGAGTATCGTGCATTTATACATCATGTATTCAGCGAGGGGTGAATAGTGCCTGGGTACCATTTGTGTACCAATGCAGTCTGGCAAAAACTGTTGGCTGATTAAGTCAGAAAATAGGGTCTGTTTGTCAGTTTTGAATTCTGACAATGGAACAATGTAATACGCCTCTTTAGAAAAAGTTATGGAAGGAGAAGGGTGTAGCTTTCAAATGGCAGTTTAATTTTACTTACAAAGTCAAAGGCCAATTGTCGTAGGCATTTGGAGGTTCTAGTGTTAAATAATCTGCACTGATCACAAATGGATTGACAAGTGACTTCATCACTGAGGTGGTAGCGTATTGTATCATAATTATGTTGCAACTTTGAGATGAGACAAAAATAGAGGGGCCAATTTTAATGCATTTCTCTAGGAGGAGCTGATGTCTGATGTGCAGTTGACATCAGGTCACACCTTAGGCAGAGTTCAAAATTTATTTTTAACATCAGGAATTGCTTCTACACAATCATTGGACATACTGTATCTAAGAAACAAACAGCAGACACATTCTCAGAAAGAGATAAGAGACCAGCAACAGTTTTCCTCATGCATGTGTATCTCTATTCAAATTGTACATACTATCATAGTATAAAAGAGTTACTGCTAAAAACATTCTAATTTTAGAAAATACATACATGGCAAGAAAAAAATGTAATAAAGGAAAACGAATGGAAATAAATCTATTTGAATGGAAATTATTTTCCATTTCTGAAAACAAATATTCAAATGTAAGGACACTGCAATTGGAACATAGTCTCACAATAGCATTCACATTCTTTTATAAGAAGGCAAGTATTTCCATATTTATTGGTTTGTTTACACACAATACTATGCACAGAAAAATGCATTGGCACTTTACTTCTGAAGGTTACACTGAGGCTTTGTTTACACAAGGCAGCCATATTCTGATTTTCTTCCAGTTCTTGTTCTTTTGGACAATCAGAGTAGCTCTGAAAAATACTAACATGATTGGTCCAAAGACGAATTAGTGTAAAAGCCACCAAAAATATATATACCTGTGTACTTTCAGCCGTAGCACTCAAGAAACGCATTATCATATCGATTAGGCTGCATTTGCACAGCCAACTACAATTCTGATATTTTTCCACTGATTGTTCTTAAGACATATTACATGACAATTTTTCACTTCAGAGTTGAATGGTCAAAAGAGATTTTTCTGAGCTGATTGGTGAAAAGACAAATAAGTTAAAAAAGTATACAGTACAGTAGAAAGTCAGCAAACCTTTCAAGATGTTAACCTTTTGTTGCCTTACAACAAATTAAAACATATAAAATGTGACTTTTTATTTAGACACTGTAATCCACAATATCTAAGTGATAATTGTCAGAAAATGTATTTAAACTAAAACAGTAAAATACCGATCTGGATAATTGAACAATCCCCTTTTGAATTGCAATTGCAAACTCACTCTGGTATTACCAACCACATTCCAGATCTCAAATCAAGCTAATTGGCTTACATTTATAATCAACTGTAGTGATTTTGGTTAGTTCCGAATAAAAGCAGTTGTTCATAGAGGATTCCACTGCTTAATAGTGTAATTCAAAGCAAAGAATCCATTATGGGCGGAAAGGTACTTTCAAAAGATCTATAAGATACAGTTGTGGAAAGGCACAAGTCAGGGGAGATATATAATAAGATTCCTTGTACCACAGTTATGACCATTATTAAGAAGTGAAATGCATATGGCACCACCCATAGATTTGGTATTGCATAGATCTGGCCTTCCCTCCAAAGTGGATGACCAGACAAGGAGGACTGATCAGAGGCTACTAAGAAGCCAGTGGCACATTTGAAGGAACTTCAGTCCTGTAAGACCAAGACTGGTGAATGTGTGCATGTGGCCACTATATCACAAGCACTCCACAAATCTGGCCTCTATGGGAGGGTGGCAAGAAAAAAAGACTCAAAAAGGCAATATTATGTCTTGTTTGATCTTTGCCAAAAAGCACATTGTAGGTTCTAAGATTTGACTGAGCTTGAAAAATTCTGCAAGGAACAATGCGCAACTATTGCACAGTCCAGGTGTACAAATATAGTAGACTTATTCAAAGAGACTCATGGTTGTAATTCAAGCAAAAGTGGTTCCACCAAGTATTAACTCAGGGCAGTGGTCAATAATTCAAATAAGGTATTTTACACTTTTGATTTCAATATATTTACATGAGTTTTTAAGAGTATTTTTTATTTGGATATTATGGGTAATTGTGTGTAGTGAAGTCAGAAAAACTCAGATTTTATGTTTTCATTTCAGATTGTAAGGCAACCAAAGGAGGACATTTTGAATGGGTATGGCGACTTTCTATACCCACTGTATATGTCCCCTTGAGTAGGGCTTTCGGTGGATATGAAGCATAGGAAAGGATAATCTTGTTCATTTTGCCAAAAGAAAAGGTGGACAGTAGTAAAGGAAGAAGGCTACATACTGCATCGGTGTATGTATGCAAAGATGCGCTGTTGTTATCATAACTCTTAAATAACAAAAACTGAGCTGCCCGAGAAAATGGTAAAAGACAAGACAGTCATTCATTCTGAAACTCAAGGGCTGTGTCTACAACATGAGTTGGAACCATTACCGGTTAGCCTTCTTTTATATTACAAAAATTATTCAGTCTTGCAAGACTTAAGTTCTGGTGCTGCTGAACACAAATAGCTTGAGCTAATGTGAGTGATCAGCCAACTCAGACTTTTCAACTTTCCCTATGCAACTTTAGTTATCTGGCTATTAGATTTTATATTAAGTAATAATATAACACAGTGAAGTGTTTCTACTATCCTAAACTCATAATGCCCATCATATCATGATACCCGTGTTCAAGCCAATCCTCCTTTATACTCCACAAAAAAAATTCAGTTACATTTTGAGCCTCTACTTTGTCTGTCCATCAAGCATGTCAACATAATTGTATTATTATAGAACAACAAATGGATTCATGTCCATTTATGCTACGTTTTGAAAGGCAGCTCAACGTAGATTTTTTTCTCCAACTAATTTCCCACCAATAAGTCTTTCTCAGTCATTTTCAGAACTAATCTGACTGACTAACATGCCAATTTGTGAAGAAACTAAATCTAAATTGGGCTGCTTTAGTAAACACACATATATAATAAGAATAAACTGGAATTCAAAAGAACACATTCCGTACCTTTTAATGCTCTCTATATTAGGCCAACAACCAGATAGGTAACTAAATTCAACGGCTTGTGTAAACAATGCCAATGTGACTTTCTCTTTAAATTGAGAAATGTGTAAAATGACCTAGTAACTTTAGTAAAAACAATATTCTGAGTTTAGACAAGAATCCAAATTCTGATCTTTTTAGTATCAATTTGGTTTTTACCAATCGGATCAGATGTGGAAAAGATCAGATGTAAAAAGATCAGAAGTGACAAAATAACAATTAGTAATTTCAAAAATCTGAATTTGGCTACCTTTTTATGCTCAGCCAAACAGATACTCCTGGGAAGTCTCGTCTAGAGTCTGAACTGATTGTCCTGATAATATGAGCAGAATTAGGGGCAAATCCAGTCAACACTAGTAATTCTTAACTGAACTTACATAGCTGTTTCAGAAACCCTATCCTGACCGAATAACTAAGTAATGCAGAAATAAAGCATTAATAACCTGGCCCCATATCTGTTTGTAGTTTATAGCCAAGAAGTAAAAAATCACAAACAGATGTGAAAGCAGACTCCATTGACATTTAGCAGCATTTGTGATGAAAAACACTGCCAGTAGTTAAGGATTAATATCCCATACTATAAATATCTATACAGTATCTACCATATTCCCATACTATTCAGAAGACAAAAATCTTAAAATAAAGATTTACCTATAAAATATCTATCCAACATCCATAGAAACATCTATATTGTAAAGTGTACAAAATGTTATCTGAAATACACATATATCAACTTAAATATATTACATATTTTAAAACACATTAGAAATGTGTGTAAATATATTGTGTATATAATGTACATGTTATGTATGTGGGTGGAGGATTCTGGAGAAAAGTGACATTTTTGTACTTTTACAATGTTCTTTACAATGTTTTGAGGCTAATCTTTTCAAAAGCAACGTTGTTATAGACAGTGATTCAGCAACATGGTATCGTTACAGAATGCCAATTAAGACTCTTTCTGTCTATTTCTCAGTTGCATTCAGTCTCTTTGACTTTATAAAGGCCATGCCGTGTGTTCTCATGTGTGTGTTCAAGCTCCCTTCAGTCTCAAACATCTTTCCACACACTTTACACTTGGTCTCAGGTGTCCCGTCATCTCTTAGGTCGCCCGACCCTGGATCCATCTGGTTCTCATCAGTCGCCGAGGTTCCATTACGTCTGGCCAGTTCACGAGGCTCCTTCTGTTTATGGACTATGAAGAGGTGCCGGGCCAAGGAGTGAGGTGAAGTGTAGCAGAGACCACATTCCCTGCACTGAAAGGATGATCCATTGGACTTGTGCTGTGGGATGTGGCCATGAAACGTGACAAGGTCCTCTGTGGTAAAGCTGCACACGGCACACGTGTGCACTTTAAACATGTGGACCTTAAGCTTCTTCAGGGGTTGGGTTGGTGTTGAGCCCCTAGAGCAGGGAACAGGGGGTCCCTCATTATCCTGTTGCTTCCGTTTAGGGCTTAGGGCCTGCAGAGGGAGACAGAGATATGTTAGGAAGCACTTTAAAGTAGGTTCCTATAATTTCCACATTACGGAGAATGTAGACGAAATCATGCAATCCAAGCATAAACAGTGTGGAACTTGTTTACTAGCTGCATAACTTTACTGTTGTGAAAAAAGCATTTTTTTATATTTGAGGTTTTAGTTGGGTGCAGGCCTCAAGATTTCACTTTATCCAAATAGTCTGGTGGTTGCGGATGGCTATTTTGGAATTATGGGCCTGTGTGGGTGAAAAAAAACACTGACCGGCGCACAACTACTGCCATATGGAGGAATGATACAAAAAGATCACAAACAATTTATATCATGGGAGTTGAAAACAAAAATTACATTTGCCAAAAAAAATTACAGATTGTATTGGCCCCTATTAAAATCCCATCAATCAAAATAGTGACCGTTAAAAACATTTTCAGTTATAAAGTTAAAATAAATGATAAATTATCAGGAAATAATAAATAAAAAATGAGAAAGATGCTGTGCTAAGCGATTGAGATAGTGATGAGTCAGAAATGCATTATGTGGGGGAGGCAGGCCATTTGCCAGCCAAGCTGAACTTATTTAAACAGATCATGACAGGAACAATGTTATCAGTGATGATGATCTCCCAAGCAACTATATCTGTCTATGGTTGAGCTCTTTACATTCTATGGGATCCTTATCAAATCTGGGTACATCTCTGTTCCAAGAAGATACATGTACTGGTCATTTGACAGTGATGTGCACAATGAAAGCATTTCAAATGCAATGCGGAGAAATCACTTCGATTAAATTATGGCCTCAGTTCATGTTGACAACTCGAAGATCACTGATGACCCATTTTATAAGGTTAAGCCCATCATATCCAAGCTCAAATCAGTCATAAAATGTCATGCCATTTCAGGAATGGCTGTCAGTGGATGATAGCATGATCCCATTCTATGGCCGACATGGATGCAAGCAATTCATAAGAGGTAAACCAATCAAGCTATGGAGCCTTGCCCAGTGGTTACATGTATCACATGTATCACATGGAGCCATATGATGGATCCCACACTCTCCTCCCTGAAAATGGGTTGATTCAGGGATCCACTTTTGTTCTTGGTCTTGTAAAGCAAGTTCAGGTGTCTCAAGGTTGCAAGTTCTTTCATGACAACCACTTCACTTCGCTTGCTCTCAATGAAATGACAAAAAGAGGATATGGCAAAATTGTCTGTTTGATATCCCATTCAAGCCACAGAAGGACTTCATATCCCTGGGAACTTCTTAGGTTCTGACCCAAGGAGACAAGTTGCTGGTCCGTTGGAAAGACAGTAACACTGTCAGAGTGGCAACAAACTTGGAGGAGAAGTACAGTGAGACCTTTTCCCAGAGATTGAACACAGACCAACAAGCCTTTGACAAAGTCCCTCAAACAAAATGCATCAAAATATTGGCACAATAACACTGAGCCACAAAAGATCTCTACTGGATGCTATTGTTGAAGATCAGGCAAAATTTGACAAAGCTTCTCACTGGCCAATCAACATGACAACTAACTATGCATGTGAGAAATTCAATGCTCCCCTGCACATTGACTGCTTCAAAAGATACCATGGACAGTATAAAAGGAGATAGATAGGAGATAAGAGTAAATGGAAAAAGGGCTAATAAAATAATAGAAAAGTCAATAAGGGCTGAGAAGAAGCAGTACAATGGACTCTAGGAAAAAATAAATGTTGATAAAAAGGAAAAAGACAATCAAAAGGATTGAAATGTTTTTGGAAAACAAGGTCAACTGTATGACAGTAGGTCTGACTGTTCAAAATAGGGATAAACAAACTAATTGTGCACTTGGCCCTGAAGTCTACCTCTATGATAAACAGTGCTAAAAAATGTTTACGTAATCATCACCTTATATTGCCAAGTCAATTAAACTTCAGGGATATCAATCTGTCCCGTTAGGAAGCAGAAAACTATGGTGAGTCAACTGTTTTGGTGAAAATGAAAGTGACAACAAGTGCACTGGAGAGGTAACAGTAAGACAACCCCCAAAAAGGGAATGGTTTTACAGGTCATAGCCACAGACCCTTGCTCTCTCCTTATCCTTCCTGATTGTTTTGTCTCTAGTTTTGCATTTTGCTAGTGTCCTTGTCACTACTGGTTGCATGAGACAATACCGGCAGGCCATTCAGGTTGCACAGGTAGTCCAGCTCCTCCAGGATGGCACATCCATACGTGCCGTTGCAAGAATGTTTGCTTTGTCTCCCAGCACAGTCTCAAGAGCATGGAAGAGATACCAGGAGGCGGATCATTACATGAGGAGAGCTGGACAGAGCTGTAGAAGGGCATCAACCCAGCAGTAGGACAGGTATTTGCTCCTATGTGCGAGGAAGAACATGAGGAGTACTGCTATAGCCCTACAAAATGACCTCCAGTGGTCTACTGGTGTGCATGTTTCTGACCAACATATCAGAAACAGACACCATGAGGGTGGCATGAGCGCCCAACATACTCTAGTGGGACCTGTGCTCACAGCCCAGCACCATGCAGCTCAATTGGCATTTGCCAGAGGATACCTGAATTGTCAGGTCCGGCATAGCTCCCTGTTCTCGTCACAGATGTGAGAGTCTGGAGATGCAGTGGTGAACGTTATGCAGCCTGCATCATCATCCATCATGACCGTTTTGGTGGGAGGTCAATGATGGTCTGGGGATACATATGCCTGGCGAGTCGCACAGACTTCAATTTACTAGCCCACAGTACCCTGACTGTTGTTAGGTACCAGGAGGAAATCCTCAGACCCATTGTCAGAACGTATCCTGGTGCAGTAGGTCCTGGGGTCCTCCTAGTACAGGACAATGCCCAGCCTCATGTGACCAGAGTGTGTAGGCAGTTCCTGGATCATTAAGGCATTGATGCCATTGACTGTCCCTTACGTTCTCCAGACCTGACTTTGATTAAATACCTCTGGGACAATATGTATTGGTGCATCCGATGCTGCCAGTAGAGCCACAGACTGTACAGGAGCTCACCGATGACCTGATCCAGGTCTGGGAGGAGATCCCGCAGGACACCATTCACCGTCTCATCAGGAAAAGGCCCAGATGTTGTCGGGAGTGCATACAGGCACGTGCAGGCCATACACACTACTGAGTCAAATTCTGAGTTGCCGTGATCAAATTCACACAATTTGGAACAGCATGTGATTTCAATTGTTTACTTGAATCCAGCCCTCAGCCCTCAGTGATTTTGGCATCCATTGACGGCTTTTAATAGAATTTTGGTCTCATTATTACATGCATTATTAAGATCCGATAGGTGACTTAAGTGTTCCCATAATTTGTTGAACAGTGTATATGTAATTTATTTTATTTTGTTCAGTGTAGGCCTCTATTTGAATGCACATTCTACAGGCTACCTCTATCCTAAATTTTACCTTCATGTTTAAAGTGAATGAATCTCACAACTGCTACACAGTTAACGTTGCACCAAAATGTCACAATGAGAATGTTTCAATACATGCAAATGTAACAATGTCACAATGTATGTTACGATAATGTGACAATGTTGAAATACGTTGATAGCTGTTGTTTTTGTCTTTGTTCTCACTGTTCATATTGGTGTGGTATATTTGTTTCCTCCAGTGCCGGTCCCCCACCGCGAGTCTCCAGTGCTGTTCTGCCTGGCAGGGTGGGATGACAAGCCACTGCTGCCACCGCCTCCAGATTGGCTTGAAGAGGGACACCCATTGCCACCACACAAGTTGTGGGACAATGAGCCACTGCCACCACAGCCTCCAGAGTGGTGGTCTGACGAGTCTTTGTTGTCACCTCTTCCTCCCTCTGTTCCGGTGATCCATCTCAAATGACAGGGAGCCTTCCTCTCCTCTACTGGAGCCTCCAAGCTCCCCTGGTGCCTCCACCTGCCCCGATGCCACCTCCTGCTCTGGGGGCAGAGCCTCCACCTGCCCCAGCGCCACATCCTGCTCTTGGGGCAGAGACAGGTGCTCCGTCGTTCCTCGGGAGTGGAGCCTCCCTCTCTTCCCATCACCTCCAGCTCCCCTGGCACCTCAACCTGCCACAGCAACATGTCCTGCACCCGGGGCGGAGCCTTCACATTCTCCAGCGCCACATTCTGCTCCTGGGGCGGAGCCTCCACCTGTCCTCGTGCTGTCTCTCCGCCCTCCCCCACAACAGACATTTTTAGGTCTTGCAGTTGGGAGCACACGTCTTGGTGGGGGCACTGTCAGCCCCTGGCTAGGAGGAGGTCCCTAGCCATGTAGGCATCTCTGCGCTGACGCTTTTTGCTTTCCCACATTAGAGGAATCTGTACATCGTTGCCTCTATTTGGGGAGCCTATGTCCGTTGAGTTTGTCCACACCACTGTGTGGATTGTTGTTTATGCCTTTTGTGCTTTTTGTTGCGGTTGTATCTCGCCTTTGTTTTGTTGTTTGCAAGCCTAAAGTAAAAATGAATGCCTTGCTACCACTATGCGCCTGTGTCCTGCCTCCTCGACCTTGACAGAGAATATTTTAGTGGCAATGCTGGTGACTGACAGTGACAGAGTTTTATTTGTTAATAAGTGGCCTGGGATATATCATTTTGATGACTGCGTAGGAGATACAATGTCAGTATACAACACATTATCCCACCAGTCACAGCTGTGACTGACCAGAAAACATACTTTCACCTACTTTTCCCTAAAATAAAAAATAAAAGCTAGATTATTTTCGAAGGGTTACTCATGACACAGCATTTTGGAATTTTCAAGTCTGGGAAAATTTGGGATGAAATGTTAATGGAAGTTTTCTATGACATTTAAACATCGAAGAGATTATATCCATTATTTATCTGGAATGGAATGTTTGTATTCTTTAACTTTGACTGTATATTGTCTGAAAAGGTTTTTCCATTTGACTGTAAATCATAACAGCTACTTATTTCTCAGAATAAATTAAATGAAATTAAAAATATATATTATTTTAAGTGACAAATTTCGAGCCAATATGTGTTTGTCAGTGAATGACCCCATTCCATGACATTGAGAATAAATGTTTTTAGATAACACTTTAAAGTAAGGTTTAAAGTAAGGTCCTATCATAGAGATACTTTCATAAAAATTAAAAAAATCTAGATTTTGGTTTAGTTACTGTACCTTGACTGGAGGGGTTTTCTCTGTAATATTTGGGTCTGGTGCCACCTTCCCCTCAGGGTCGTTGATGCCACCATGCATCAGCTGTATGTGCTTGTCCAGCATTATGCGCTTAGTGAATGTTCGGTTGTGTTCCGGACAGTTACTGTGGAGTCAGAGAGAGTTCTTAAATAAGAGGCTAGACAATTAAAATGCTAAACTGACTTCTCCTGATTGTTTGCAAATCTGTGTAAACTGTATGCTGGTAAAAAAAATTCCATATATTTGAGTGATGTATGTTTATCTGTATAGTTGCTAATATGCTTGTAACAAGCCACCAAATAAATCTGTCCAAAAAACATTTATGTAATTTAGCAGACATTCTTACCCAGAGGGATTTAAGATTATTGAGATCTTCAGTATTAGCCCATGTGGGAATTGCACCTGCATGCTCTACCAACTGGGCTACTTACGGGCAAAAGTAAACTTTGCGCAAGCCCTTGTGCTTGATCCTGTTGTGTCGACACAAGCTGTGGGAGGAGCTGAACGACTTGTCACATTGTCGACATGGATGTTTCTTCAGTTGCTAAATTTAAAGAGGGGGATGAAAAAGAACATTCAAATATTTGTTAGATTTTATGTCAAATCTTTTCATATGTGCTTGAGAATCAGGGATATTTTTAAATGGTCAACTAAGATTTGGCTTCTGCACTTTGCCCAACCGCTCTGAATTGAAGAGGTGCAGGGTGGTGCACCATGAGTTCCGGGGACTGTCTGCACTGCCTGACACATTGACAGAACAAAAGATGTTTCACCATGCTGGCTTGCGTCCTCATTTTAGTTATACCTGCTGCCCTTTTCAGGTATATACAATTTTACCTTGCCATGCTCCCGTCTCATGTGTGCTACAAACACTTCTCTCTGGGTGAAGAGACGCTCACAGTCCCCACACGTCCAGCCAGGTGCTGGAGGCTTCTTGGAGGCTGAGGTGATGGTGTTTTGAGCCTTTTTCAGTGGTGTAGAAGGGGTCGTCTTACCCCCCCAATTCAGACCATTGACGGTTTTGGGATTGTTGGTGTTGGGGCTAGAGGACATGGGGTTGGTGGGTTTGGTACTGAGCGGCAAGTTTATACCTAGATTAGGGGGACCCTCAATGGTCTTCAGGGTGCCATGCATGGCCTGCAGGGGAACAAAATAAACTATGTTCACTGACAAGGATATTAACTACAGTTATGGACTGCACTAGGGCAATGTTTTTTGATGAATGATTATTGACAATAATAATGTATTTCAAGCTCAGACAGATTTTCTGCCTTCAGCAGAGTAGAAAACAACTGTAATTATACATTACCTTGATGTGGTCCAACATTAGTTGTTTCTGAGCATAGTGCATGGAACAGTCTGGACATTTGAAGACAGACACTTTGTGGTTGGCAATGTGTTGGTCAAAGTGAGACTGAAGCAGAGTCTGCTGGGTAAACACTGTATCGCACATGGAACACTTGTAGATTAACCTGGAAGATGAAGAATAAGAAATGATTTTGTGTACATATGCTGGATAAAGACAACATTTCTTCAATTTATCAGAAAAATAATTAATTGAATAATTGTTTTTAAGAAATGTAACATTAATTTGTACACTGCATCTATTCATTAAGACATTATAAATATTATAATTTTCATAACAGGAGTTAAGCCTTTATTTTAACACAATATGTCAGTACAAATTTGTGAGCACACTTTCTGTGTAAGGCACTACCAATCACCTGCTTTGGAGCATGGTAATGTATTATGTGTCTGTATTATGTGTCTTTCATTAGATAGTCCTGACAAACAGAATGACGAGAAGGTCATTGTGGTGGAAAAAAACATGAAAGCCTGTGTGTCTAATTCATTGAAACCCAACCACCATGGAGAATGAAATCAGTTCTAACAGGAAAACAATTTGGACACTTTATATGGTAAAGAATTAGGGATGTAAATGTAATCAAGACAGTATAAAGAGTAGAAAATAACAAAATAGACAGAACACAATTAATGCTATTTCATGGAATATGCTCTGGTCTTCCGTATAGTTCAGCAAAACATCTAGGATAATATTCCTTTTGGATAAAAGAAATTAGTAAATTACAAACAGCATATGAGAACACATGAGTTGCAAGAATCTTTACAAAAGTAATTGGGTCAAAATGTTTAAAATCCAAAGACTATTACTTGGGCTCGCCTATCTTGACCCCAGGGTGCTGTGTGTATCCATGAGATTGTGTGCCCGGGGCAGTCTTGAAGGCCATGGGGCAAATGGGGCACTTATAGAAGATCTCACAGTGAGAACTCTGGATATGAGTCTTCAGAGCAGCCACATCAGCGTAGATGACACTACAATGGACACAACTGACGAGGTACAAAGAAGAAAAAACATGACATTTTTAATCAACACTGGAAGTCCCTTTCATATTTCTTCATATTTTTAACCCTTTTTACTCCACTTTCAATTTTGTTCTTTGCTATTCCTTGAGATGACAGCCCTGCGCAATTTGGGGTGTCATGGAAAATGTTCTGAATAGTATTTCATTTTGCACAAAGATCTAAAAATATGTTTCTTTGCATTATGGGATATTGTGTGTAGATTAATACCCAAAAATATTTTAACAATTAGAAATGAAGCCTATGACAATAAATTGTGGAGAACATAAAGGGGCCTCAGTATGTTCTGAAGGCCATGTGCCATATTTTTACCAAACAGGTGAAAATATCCTCTTGCTGCTTACAAATAAAAATCTATGCAGTAAAAGGAAGTAACCAAGGGAAAAGGCTTTACAGAAAATTATCCTCAGTCAACAAGAAGTGATATCTTGTTTCAGACTGACCGGTAGCCCACTCTGCGGGTATAGTGGAGACAGTTCCTAGTCACATGGGACTGGAAATGGACGGAGCGGCAGATAGCTCCACATTCAGGACAGATGTAGGGAGACTTGTGTTGGTGGATGCGTTGGTGGGATGCAAAGCTGCACCCATTTGGTAACAGCATTTGGCAGATGGTGCATGTTTTCTGGAGACATAAAAATAAATACATATTTAGACATTCTATACTGATACATAATTTAAATAAATGAAGCATTAATCAATACAAAATATATGAAATATGTTATGAGTTAAGGTGTGCTGACACTAAAACACCCTCTATTTTCCATGTACACTTGAATTAATGGACATGTACATGCACATGTATTCTCCACACCTGTCCGCTGGACTCTGATGCCTGCTGATAATGTATAGCTAGAGAGTTCTCATCCTGGAACATCTCACTGCACTCTAAACACTTAAGACTTGTTCGGCAGAGCCGCGACGTGTCCTCATCAAGGGGCATGGCTGCAACTGGAGGAGCGTTGGAGGGGGCACAGATCACTGCTGCCTGGGCCTGGGTACCAATGCCTTTCACTGGTTGTTGGCTGTTGGAGCTGTGGGTAAATCCAGTTGTTGTGTTGGTGATGGTGGTGGAGGATACTGGAGGTGATGTACTGATCATCTGGTCTGCAGGGATGGGTTTGAGGATGAGATGAGAACACTGCATAACCACCCCTTTGTGGAGGAGAGAAGTATAAAGAACGTGTCAAATGAATGTAAGGGTTACACACATTTCATTTCCATTTTTGTTCACAAGGATAGAAGAACAAGATTGTTAAACTTGCAGGCTTGTTAATTTGATCTTGCAACCATTTAGATACTTGTCAGATGTCAAAGTGCTAGATCATTTGCTGCCCCATTACAGAATATCATTGGCAGAGTATGCTTTATATATTTAATGTACGTTTTGAAGAAATACACCTTTGTCCTTGTGTCCCCGGGCATGTGACAGCAGGCTACACTTGTTGTAGAACACCAGGTTCTTGGCACAGTGGTTGCAAGTGACCTCGATGCGGACACTGCGGCGATCATAGTGCTGGGTTAAACTCCTTTCCAGGGCAAATGAGTCCCCACACTCCAGACACCTGGAGGTCAAATTTCAATGTTTTTATTAATCCATCCTGCACTTACCAATTTATGAGAACTGTTCACTACAGTTTCTCTGCATCACACTGGCAGCCTTTTTGTTTGAACTGTGGATATAAAATGTCTACACACCCTTGTTAGAATGCCATATTTTTGTGATGTAAAATAATGAGATAAAGATAAATCATGTCTGAACCATTTTCACTTTTCGTGTGACCTATAATGTGAACAATTCCGTTAAGAAACAAATTGAAATCTTTGAGGGGGAAAAATTTAAATAAAACCTTACAATAACCTGGTTGCATAAGCGCACACCCTCTTAATACTGGGGATGTGGCTGTGTTCAGAATTAACCAATCACATTTAATCTCATGTTAAATAGAAGTCATTACACACCTGGCATCATTTAAAGTGACTCTGATTAATTACAAATAAAGTTCAGCTGTTCTGGTAGAATTTTCCTGACATTTTCTTAGTTGCATCTCAGGGCAAAAGCCATGGTCTGCAGAGAGCTTCCAAAGCATCAGAGGGATCTCATTGTTGAAAGAAATCAGTCAGAAGGGTACAAAATAATTTCCATAGCAGTAGATATACCATGGAACACAGTGAAGACCGCCATAAGCAAGTGTAGAAAATATGGCACAACAGAGACATTACCAAGGACTGGATGCCCCTCCAAAATTTATGAAAAGACGAGAAGAAAACTGGTCAGGGAGGCTTCCAAGGGGCCTACAGCAACATTAAGGAGCTGTAGGAATTTCTGGCAAGTATTGACATATGAATGGGCTTTGGGGTAGGATGGCAAGACTGCAGCCTTTTCTTACAAAGAAAAACCTCCAAGCCCGGCTGAAGTTGGCACAAACAAACAACAAATCTCCCAAAAGCATGTGGGAAAATGTGTTATGGTCTGATGAAACCAAGGTTAAACTTTTTGGCCATAATTAGAAAAGGATTATTTGTCTCAAAACAATACTGCACATCACCCAAAGAACACCATACCCACAGTGAAGAATGATCGTGGCAGCCTCATGCCTTGGGGCTGTTTTTCTTCAGCTGGAACCAGGGCCTTAGTCAGGGTGGAGGGAATTATGAACAGTTCCAAATACCAGGCAATTTTGGCACAAATCCTTCAGGCGTCCATTAGAAATCTGAAGATGAAGAGGAAATTCACCTTTCAGCACGACAACGACCCAAAGCACACATCCAAATCCACAAAAGCATGGCTTCACCAGAAGAAGATTAACGTTTTGGAATGGCCCAGCCAGAGCCCAGACTTGAATCCAATTGAACATCTGTGGAGTGATCTGAAAAGGGCTGTGCACAGGAGATCCTCGCAATCTGACAGATTTGGAGCGCTTTTGCGAAGAAGAGTTGTCAAATATTGCCACGTCAATATGTGCCATGCTAATAGACTCCTACACAAAAAGACTGAGTGCTGTAATAAAATCAAAAGGTGCTTCAACAAAGCATTAGTTTAAGTGTGTGTGCACACTTCTGCAACCTGGTTATTGTGATATATTGTTTTTATTCTCAAAGATTTCCATTTGTTTTTCAATTGAATTGGTCCCATTATAGGTCACATAAAAAGTGGAAAATTTGCAGACATCATATATCTTTGTCGAACATGGGTTTGTAGAGCTTTTTATATCCACTGTATAACTAAGAGTTATGGGAGTCAGTTACCTGTAGCCACGGGAGGGCAGAGAGATGCAGGCAGATGAGGGGGGACTGAGGTTGGGAACATATACAGGGACAGGGTTGATGCTGCTCAGCACCTTATTGAAGGCCTCCACCACAGAGCTCTGGGAGCTGGCTAGAACCTGGACCCTGGAAACCCCCTTCTTCTGGGCATGGACCTGGGTAGCCAGCAGGGCCTGCTTTACTGGCTGCTGCCCCTGGGTCTTAGAGCTGGAGAGCACCTAATGAAACAAACATTTAAGATAAAAAGATATTGGTTTAAAATATTTGTACTGAACACACATTATTAAAAATCATTTTGTGAAACAATGTACAGAAACCACAAAAAAGATAAAAGAACAAGAGACTTTCTTATTATATATTTACTGGAATGGTTTTATTATTATACTGTTTTATTGAGTTTTCTAGTGGTTTAATGTATGACAATTAGTCCAGATTTGTCATTGGGTTTTAAAATAAACTGAGCTAAACCCAAACCTGTTGGAGTTCAGACACCGACGTTGTCTTAGTCTGTGGGAGCAGGTTGAGGTTGGTGAGGTGAACAGTCTTTGGCACGGTAAGTTTGGTGTTGGCCAGGCTAGATGCGGGCACCATGACAGTCTGCTGTTGTTGGTGTATGGCATTGGCTGCCTTGAGGATGGCATTACTGGCGCTCTGCACCGATGTCGCTGGAATCACTGTGGCTTTGACAGTGGTGTTGTTGGCTAGCTTCAGGTTAATTACCTGAATGGGTGGACAAAGGAATGGAATGTAAAACATTTCATATATGGTACAGTGCCCTCCAGAACCCCAGGTAAGGATTAGAAGAAAAGGCAATGAAAAATGTCATCAGTTGTTCAAAGGAAACACAAATTGTTAATAAAAAAAGACATACCTATTTTCTTAATAATGTATAACCAAACATCTCAGGTATTCTGATAAGAATTAATTCTGACTTTAGATTATCTTCGAATACTTATTTAGACTTATTTTCAATACATAGTAAGAATATTATCCTGTTTTGTACATTTATGATTCATCTATTTAATCACAGAGCTGGCTGTGCTGCTCAACTAATGTAAGTGACGGGGAGAAGGGCCTTAGTCAGAGAGGTTACCCAAAATGATTATTCTTTAAAACAAATAGACGCCTGAAAATTCTTACCTCAACCATAAGGGAAATAATTAAGAAGTTTAAATCAGTTAGAGCTGTGAAAGACTTGCCTGGGAGAGTAAGGGTATTTTGCACAGAGGAGTGAGAAGGATGGTTCAGGAGAGAGATTTGCAAAGCCATATCTCCAAATCTCATTATAACTTTGCTCTGATTGCTTACTTGTATAGGACATTACATTTAAGAAACATCCCCCACACAAATTGCTCCTGACCAGAGAGAAAATAAAACATATTGCAGAGAGTTGTTTGAAAGAGTGCAAAAAAAGGACAAAAACATTGGATTCTATTTTGAAAGTCTAACTCTATTCATAAAATAGAAGCTATTTTAACTCAATTTTAATAAAGACATTTTAACTACTCCACTGAAACCGTAACTGACTAGGGTACAAGTTTACTTCACCAACAGGTGAGAATTAAGTATCTTTTTGCATAATTGACTAAAATAGTATAAGAGTTGTGGTTGTAGATCTTAGGGACATGTCTTGACTGTGTGTAGCTAGTGTGAAATGGCTAGCCAGTTAGCAGTGCACTTTTGCATTTAATTCAGTTACTTGCTTTGAGTCCTTGAAGTAGTGGTTTTCCAAGTGCTGTGGCTTAAGGGGGATGGTAAATACGTATGTGTGTGATTATCACCTGTGTTTTCAGAAGAACGCTTCTCCATACCCTGTCTGAGACTTATTGGGAAGCATACTTTAAACTAGGTTCCAAACTTTTTAAACACATTTTTGGCAATAATTTTGCCAGCCCTAGCATTACATGGCTTTTCAAGAGGTGAATCTATCTCCACTGATCATTGATCAAGAGTTGCAGAAGTTGGTGAAATCACTACAACTATAATTAAATGTCACTTCCATGCAAACATTCTATTTGGACATCTTGCAATGAGAAATCCTCTAAGCACAACAATATATAAATGTCAAAGCCTGGCATTAACTTAAAATAATTGTCACTTTGATTGAAAGCTGGGTCTATGATCAGATGAGACAAATAGATCTTTGTGGCCCGAACCACCAGAGCTGGATTTGGTGTTGAGGGATCGTCATGCAGAACATAACCTAATCCCCACTGTATGGTGGATAGGTAATCTTGGGGGATGTTTTGCTTAGGAAAGATTTTAATATTTATGGCAGCATGGACTGTGTTAAGTGAGCTTTTTCCAGGTAGCTTAACTGGTCCGTGTTAAATGTTTCAGAAGGCCAATGATGAGAAGCATTCCTCACACATAAAAAATGTAGCACAGATCCACACACAAAATAATTTACCACAGAATCAACATTTGGTAATCTCCATCCCCATCCCCTGACCTAACCCACATTGAGATCAAGAGAAGAGTCCACTAGACAGGACCAAGGACTAAAGACAGGACCAAAGATTTGAAAAGTTATGTATGGATGAATGGCCTCAGATCCCTTTTTATAGAGCATGTTTAAATATTATACAAATATTTATTGATTAGGAAGTATTTATTTTTAACTAACAATATGCCCTCAGTCCTGTTAGATAATACTCAGATTCTGTTGTAATGTTAATTTTTACCAAGGAAGCCAATCATTCTGGATGGCTCTGTATATACACCTTATATAAAATTTCTTACTAGAATTTTGCTAGCTGTAGTGGAAGACAGCTATTTAAAAGTATAACAAAAAATAGTTACCGTATTTTTTGCACTATAGGGCGCACTTAAAAACCTTTAATTTTCTCAAAAAACGACGCCTTATAATCCGAAGCGCCGTTTATATGGATTAATTCTGGTTTTGCTTACTGACCTCTAAGCGATTTTGTGTGGTACAAGGCGCTCACGGCGCTAAGTCAAAATGTTTTAGTACGACTTTGGTAAACTACAAAGCCCCACCGCTTGCAGCATTACGGCTACGGTAGCCAGGATCGTCGCGGAGTAATACATACTGTGCTTCACCATAATATTACAGTGACTGACTTATCTGACAGTTTTTTTCTCGCTTAATGCGCCTTATAGTCCGGTGCGCTTTATATATGAAAAAAGATTGAAAATATACCATTCATTGACAGTGCACCTTATAATCTAGTGCGCCCTATAGTTAAAAATATACGGTATATGTTTGTTGTTACCTGGGTACCTGCCGTCTTGACTGCTGACACTGGCAGGAAGGCAGTTGCTACAGGTTTGATGGTCATTTGCTTTGCCATCTCTTTAGCTGGACCTCCTGTGGTGGGCAAGGAGGAAGGCCGCAACGAGGTTGGGGAGGAAAGGAGGGAGGAGACCATGATTGACGCAGTAGAGACAGACACTAAATCCCCTCTTTTTGAGCCTTCGGGATCGAGCTCACTTTGGGCCAGCTGTGGGAGTACTCTGGTGACAGTTCTTTTAATCTGCCCAGAAGAGGTCTTGATTGTTTTGATCCGGACTTTAGGGATGACAGGTATGGAGGGGGAGGAGGCGGATGGGTAGGAGGGGGAACCGGACCCTCGACTACTGCCCTCGCTGGTGGCTGGGCTACTTGGATTCTCTGGGTGTTTGGACAGCAGCTTTCGGGCCACCTAAGAAAGGATAGAGTAGGATTGCCTTTATAGTCCTCAAAGGAAAATGTGTGTTATTGACTAAGAGTTTATTGCTGTATACAAGTAGACAAATAGTTGTCAACAGACCTCCCACAGGCTAAATAATATTAAAGTGCAGAGGACAGGAGCATTTGTGGCAAAAGTAAATGTAAGTGAACAGTCAATAGGTATGAAAGTAATTTGAGCAGGTGTTACTACTTGATTTCAATTGACTTCATTAAGAGCAAGAGGGCTATTTAAGAAATATTGTTAGAAGTACTGCAGGCCTACCTGTTCAAAAGATGCAGTATTTTTTTATATAGTTTCATTAACACTTTTTATGTGATTGTAATCCTATAAATGAGGAGGGCTGGGCCTATTTTTGGCACTTGGAACAAACAATCTCAAACTATTTAGAAAGACTAGGTCATAGCCCATTTGATATTATTGTAAAGTCCTAGGCAAACAGAATGGACACAGGAGTGGTCCTCAATCAATTTGACGGATAAATAAAATTGAGCAGTTATCGGCTACTTCCTACACCAAATAAAACGCCTACACACCTGAACAGAGAGATGCTAACACAGGGAAGTCTAATCCGCAGGTCACTGTGTGCTTCCCACACAACATGCAGGCCCAAAAATCTAACTACACCCAAACTCCCCATAATAAAGGCTCCAACCCAGGAACCCCCTTGTGGCCTCCCCCTTGTGGCTGCAGAGTGCTACTCTGCAGCAGAACCTCACACCTGCATAATTGTCCTCTCCCAGGTAAATCGGGAAATGTCTTAGTTCAGGGTCACCACATTATGTTCGTACAAAAACCCAAAGATCACTTCCTTATCAAGTTAAGATCTAGATGAGGAAGCCAAGTGTAACACTCACCAGTCTCTGCTAGAGAGAAAGGTGTGGAACTTTTTATATGAAAACAAATTCTGTTCCAGCAAAAGAATATTACAGATACGGATAGTTGCTAACTTATTCTACTACGACAGATCTACTTTGTCCCCATTACTCCTGTTAATATCTATTGTTAAAACAAAGATATTCCTATTTCTTCAATATATCATTTTCCGGCCATGCTCTTAATTTTGACTCCAGTAAATTCCGTTAGACACACTTGAAAATATATTTGATGTGTCAAGGGTCTCTAACCTGATGAGCAGAGAATACTCTCATGTCAATAATGTTTACACACAAACTTTGACTTGACTACTTTCTTCTGGATGCCTCTCAGAGCCTGTGGAAAGTAGTTAAAAGTCAAAACAGCATCCTAGCATTCCAGCCGTCTAGAAATAAAAAAGCCATATTAATGGAATAAGCAGAATGCTCGTCATCCAACTATGAAGAAACACAAAACAATTACCACTCTGAGATATGATTACAATCAGAATTTCATAGCTAAAAGTGGTAAATCCTTTCTCTGCACCAAACTATAATATGTAGAATTTAGTGACAAGCCATTAACTAGTCCCCTGTGTACAATTAAAAGTGACCTCATGATCCAAAGTATTAAACCAGTGAAGAAAATAGGGAAATCCAGGGACATCAATGACTGTTTCACTTTATATACTCTATGTTCACAGCAGACCCAAGGCCTTTAGGCCGGCAGAACCTCCAAGAGGAATGTTATCCCCACTCTATCAGCTAAGAGGATGCAAATTTGGTAGAAATGTACAATAAACAATTCAAAGCATTTCACCCTGGGGCATTTCACCCTTATTTGGCTGGTAGGATGTTTAAGATTTCTATCAGTGAGATTTGTTTCATAAATAATTAGCTAGAAAAAGTGCAGGAACCTGTGTTGGAAATATAAATGTCTAACATTCTTCCATAATCTAAAAGACTACAACTCAAGAGTGGTGGATCCTTCTGATCTGGCTTAATGATGCCAACAGGTTATGTGTAGTCTATTAGCCATGGCCAATATTGTTGTCTAGGTCAGCCAAAAAAGCTAATTAGTTTTCCTCCCTTAATTTCAACCCCTCTTTGTGGCCAGTCAGCTAACGTAAAGGCTTCATATTTCATCTTAACTTGATTACACTTAACCTAACAAAAGGTACATCACAAGGTAAAATTTAATGAAATGGGGTGATTTTGCCATCTGTGCTACCACATGGGGTGGTTTACAGCAACCCTGTTTGCCATTCATATTGTTGAATATGCAATTTCTGTTTTATTTTTGTTGGTTCTCTCTTTAAGTCATGTTCCACATATACATTTTTTGGACAGATTTAAAGATAATTTGTGTAGTACAGTAGTATAATCATATCTGTCCAACATTTTGCCAATAAAGACATGGTGTTTGCACTTAATGCAACAGCTTCTTTGACTAGTGAGATGCACATCTACTACATTTTTAAGCGGGAAAGTTTTTGCAAGTATACACCACCAGTTCCAGCAGGAGTCCTGTCGTCATTTGGACTGAAGACTCACAGTTTTGTTATTCGTAAAATGTTTATGATAAAAAACGTTACGTAGTAAAGATTCTTTTCCACAAGGCCAAATTTGAATGGGAAGGAGTTCCAGGCACCTAATTATTACACTGATTATTCCAATATTATTATTTTTACATTTCCATTTTTATATTTAGTTAAGAAATATATATCTGGTCAGTTTTTCATTTACTAATTATACTGACAGATATCACTTGTGGGCATCAGACACAAAAACACATTAGTCAGACTAGTTTACAGGTCTGCAGAAATGTTACATTAAATGCAGGTTCTTAAAACTTCTACATAGGAGCCCATACACTTAAATAAAAATTCTCAACAATCAATTCCGGTCATATTAATTTAATCTCTGCAGAGGGACAAGCGAAGAATGCTCACAATGCCCATCCAGTAGCACAATTGCTCCTGTTCAGTACATCTTCTGTTTAAGACAAATGTACCTACTTGGGGAGGTAAATAATGAAACAATATTCTTCCCTACTAAGCCCCCC
>JACXGJ010008048.1:0-28422 GCA_016801105.1 Esox niger | reverse complement strand
GGTCTGTTCACACTGCTGCCGTCTGGTAGACTAGGACTATGGTCTGTTCACACTGCTGCCGTCTGGTAGACTAGGACTATGGTCTGTTCACACTGCTGCCGTCTGGTAGACTAGGACTATGGTCTGTTCACACTGCTGCCGTCTGGTAGACTAGGACTATGGTCCGTTCACACTGCTGCCGTCTTTTAGACTAGGACTATGGTCTGTTCACACTGCTGCCGTCTTTTAGACTAGGACTACGGTCCGTTCACACTGCTGCCGTCTTTTAGACTAGGACTATGGTCTGTTCACACTGCTGCCGTCTTTTAGACTAGGACTATGGTCTGTTCACACTGCTGCCGTCTTTTAGACTAGGACTATGGTCCGTTCACACTGCCGCCGTCTGGAAGACGCTAGTGGAGCATCGGGTCACGCACTTCCAGACTCACAAACAGGTTTTTACCTCAGGCCCTGAGGCCCTTCAACCAGCAGTACTGATCCACGATCATACTGATCACTCAGACATTCACAGGCTTTATCTTCTTGCTATATTTTTGCTGTGTATACAGTTTTCCTCCTAAATACTCTCTACATAGTTGTAGTTTGTTATGCCACCATTCAAATGCCTTTTACACTCATGTGTATCTATAATATTGAATAATTCTACCAGTTGCAGCTAGTTAACACTGTTATGCATATTACTGCAATACTTGCCAAATCTAAATGCTCAATATTGCTTCCCAGATTGCTACTAGTTAGCAGTACTCTATTATTAAATTGCTTCTAGTGTACAGAGTTATGTAAATTGTTGCTTTTTTATTATTATTTTCTGTCTGGCTATATTTATCTTATATATTCTTCTTAACTACCACTACATAGTTGTCAGGCGCCATGTCACAAGTATTTCATCGTGCAGGATGTCGCTGTGTTGTTCGGTCTATTTAACAAACAAATGATTCCTGTCACAACAGCACCAGAAAAGTCTAAAAACTAAGTGACCTTGATTAAATTAACAGCCGTCTTTTGGATAATTTGAAAAAAAAACAAGCTAGAGGCAGGAGAATGAACAAAAACAGAACATTGGTAATATTTAGCTGGGTATATGTGAGTTTGTAAAAAAAAACTTGGTTTTAACATTTAAGATAAATGGAAAATTAACACATCTGTAATTAAATCAGTTATCTGACGGTTATGGGTTTGGAATGTCAGGGCCCAACCCTTCAGGGAAACACATATACACACACGCACACAGACACACACACACACGCACACAGACACACACACACACACACACACACGCACACAGACACACACACACACACGCACACGCGCACGTCTGCAAGTTCATATACCCTGATTTACAGACCGACATAGTGAACTTTTAGAAGATTTTGTGAATGTTACATAACCGTTACATCAAATGTAATCTTACCATTGTAACTCACAATATACTAATCAAATTGATTTATTCTTAGAATAGTCTCATCTAGGCATGAACAAACCAGCTACATAACGGTTGTGTAATAAGCACATTCGGTGAGAGGAGGCATCTTGATGACATGTCAGGCAGGCTAGTTGGAGTTGGATTAACTAACCTGAGAATCACAAGACTTGTATTGTGTAGCCACTTGTCCACTAGGGACACATTCTGATCTACTGTAGGCTTCCCAGCATTATACAGTAGGACAGAGTGATCTAGAAATGACTCCAGATCCAGGCCGGACCTTAGAACCTGTATAGAGACTCTGCAGAAGCATCTTCTAATATTGACCGTTGTTCAGTGGTGGCCTGCGATCAGACACACAGCTTGGAGGTTAGGCAAGTATGGAGGAGCTGAAATAGACTGGTCTGATTGGCCCTAAATCAAGACTAGACACACCTATTGGTCAGTGGAGAAGTCAGGTGGAGGTAACCTGAAGGTGATTCATGGGAAGGATTCCTAAACTGCATTTGGTTGTCATACACTTGTCTTGCACTGAGGTTGAAAACTGATGTCTTACGTCGCTGATACCACAAACGTCGTATCACCTACAAGCTTGTAATAAATTCTCTCAAGTAGATTATATTGGTTCCCTGGACAGTTGGTTCCCTGGACAGTTAATTTACAGTCTATTATATTTCATAGTTTCTGGGAAAACTCACCAACGAACCTAAATTAGCGGACACAGAGTTTTGACCGCATCACCTTTAACGAGCTCAACCCCTCGTATTTTATCATCCACAACACTTTCTATCGCCCCCCCCCCTCGTTTTTCTTCCAACATCTCAATTTGCTTCAATTACCCCTGTCCCAGTTTTCCTCTCTCCCTCTGTGTCTTCCTTCCCTCTCTCCCTTCCCCTCTTCTCCACTCCATCTTTCCCTCCCAGTGTCCCTTCCACCCAATCCCTTTCCCACTCCTTCACGCTCATTCCGAAGGTACAGTTATGACAGCCTCGCTTAGCTAATGGATGCTGAGATCCTAAAACGCGGTGATGGTTGTATCTCGGAACACCTCTACACCATGCTACTGCAGCGGGATGTGTTTGCGTGTGCGCGCATGACAGAGAGCACACACGTGTGCACGCTCACAGACGTGGCATCGAGAGGGGACCCGATAGTATGTTGTGTTGGATTACCAGGAAACCAGACGAAATTGGATTCTCGCTCGTTCGCCCGTAAGATATGCATGACTTAGAATTGATCGCCAAAAAAATGCCTTTTCAGGCCTTAGTGTTGATATCCATCGAAAGATGCTTAGCTTCCGCCGGGGGGCTGGGAACGCGCCAACTTGTTTTACATTTAGATTGCATCCATTTTTCCGTCCCTACAAACTTGTGTGAATAACAATCATTTTTTTTCCCCAAGCAGCAGAAATGGCCTCTGCGTTCCAAATTGAACCCCATTCCCAACCTGGTTCCCTGCTTGTTGGCCCAGATGAGAGGGCTGTTTCCCTGTGGCGTCTCTACGTTAAGACTATCTACGCTATGAGACGTGTCAAACACTCTCTAAGGCTGGGAATCATTCAAACCTGACACAGCCCCTCGCCCAGACTCAGATTCTGAAGTTAAAGCACTCCGTATCGGCGGGGGGTCGGGGGTCACCTTGGTGGTAGGTTCTTGTACAAAGCTTCAGAATAAAAGCTACCATACTTCAAAGTGTGTAAAAAATGCAGGTTGGATTGAATCATGCCCTAAATTGAAAGTGAATCTATAATAAGTGATTCTGAAACTATCGATTCATCCCCAGCATTTGCCATTCATTGGGCTCCGAAATGCCAAGACATCTCTGTGATGTCAGTCTTTGTACAGTTTGGCTCAGCAGGGCTCCTGAATCGTCCTAATTAGTAGATAGGAGTATCCAAGTAACATGCATCTACTACTGAACTGACCCCAGTCTATTTAGTCAACTGGTTTTGGGTCGTTAGCGTCTTGGTTACCGAGATCCACCTCATCATTAATGTCACCCACCAGGTGTCCCTGGTCTAATTAAATGCCTCAGTAAGAGGTTTGCAATTAACAAATGGAGTAGAACTGGCTTTGAGTTCCAGAGTTGAGTTTGAGGGTTCAAAGTGTGTGTGCGTGTGTGCGTGTGTGCGTGTGTGCGTGTGTGCGTGCGTGCGTGCGTGCGTGCGTGCGTGCGTGTCGGGCACACACACACACATGATTTAAAAGGAAATGTAACACACATTATGAAAGGCTACCAACTGAAAATGGTTAATATTTCCCATTTTGGCCAGAAAAACACAGATCAGACCTCCATGTTGTACACACTGTTTAAAGAACGCAATCTTTGCCCAAACAATGATAGTCTGGACAGAATGTGGTTGAATTGCTCAGTGATAGAATTTGCTCTCTGTGGCTATAGCGAAATGCACTTGCTTCAATATTAACAAAAGCAAAAAGCTGTCACACATTCCTGGAAATATCTTTCAAATATGAGTGAGGCTGAAAGGGGTCTAGCTAACGAGCACTTCTTTCCAAAATGATGTGGATATTCGGTAAATTCCTTTCCACCCGATTTCCTAAAACCTCTGCCACGTACTGGTTAAGCCAAGCGCTCAGGCGAGAGACATGATATGGCTAGATAATGTTATCTGACCACTGGTATTGACTAGCAGGATTAAAAAGCTACTTGCCTTATAAAATTCCACGACAGCCTAACAACAGGTCACATCTGAGTGTAGGTTTAGGTTTGTGCGTGTTTATATCGGAGTGGTGGGGTTCAAGCCCAGTATGCACTTTCAGAGCGTAGAAAATAAAACAGCGTGGCGTTTTCTGATCTCCTTTCGTGAGCTTCACACTTCCTCACGTGCCGTCATCAGTATTCAGATCTGAATTAAAGTTAAGCCCAAATGATTTTCACAGCTTTGTCAGAGATCAGTATGGGTTGCGCCTGCCAGTCTCAGATACACCGGCGAGAGTCCCAACCGTCTATAGCAACACTGTAATCCACTTGGGACTCTGGAGCAGGTAGAGCTCTGCCTTACCGAACAAATCTCCTCTAATACACCTCTGTGTGTTTGAGAAGGTTCCGGAATTACACAAACCTGAGGGGAAGGCAGAATTGTCATTCCAAGTTTCAAGGTTTATTTGTCAAAGGCACTGAGAAACACACTGTTATCCTGCACAATGAGATTCATGTGACATGGCACCTGTCAACTACATAGTGGGAGTTAAGAGGAAGAATATATAAGCAAGATAAAGCCAGACCACAAAAAAATCATATAAAGAAAATAAAGCTAAAATATACATATCACTGTACACCAGCAGATGTTTAAAGGAAAACGTACTGTAAACTAGCAGCAATCCTGGTAGTGGTACTGAAAATTTAGACTTTGCAAGTATAGCACTAATATGCATAACAGTGTTAACTAGCAACAATTGGTAAAGTTATTGAATTTTATATCTACATGTGTAATAAGATTATGAATGGTGGCATAGCACACTACAGCTACGTATTGAGAATAAAGTTTACAAAAAAATAGCAATATGATAATAAACATAACACTGTACAGAGCAGCAGTTTAAAAAGAGTACTGTAAACTAGCAGCAATATTGGTAGTAGTATTGAAAATTATAGATATGGCAAGTATGACAGTAATAAGCATAAAGATGTAAACTAGCATACATTTTTGAAAGAGTAGGATGCGGAGTAGGACAGTATGGTAGAAGTATTGAGTATTATAGATACATATGAGTGTAAAATGCTTATGAACGGTACATGCAAAGGAATATTCTAATGCCCATTAAAAGTACCTGAATGGAGATCAGATCAACCGGAATGTTCACTTCCTCTTTTTACAATACTGTGTAAATCTTTGGGATCTGAGGAGACCAATTGCTGTAGGTTTGAAAGTGAAATGTTTTCCCATTCTGGCTTGATACAGGATTGCAGCTGCTCAAAAGTCCAGGGTCTCCTTTGTCATATTTTTCATTTCATAATGCGCCAAATGTTTTCAACGGGCGACAGGTCTGGACTGCAGGCAGGCCAGTTTAGCATCTGGACTCTTACTACAGAGCCTTGCTGTTGTAATACGTATCGAATGTGGTTTGTTGTTGTCCTGCTGCGATAAGCAAGGCCTTCCCTGAAAAAGACAATGTCTGGATGGCAGCATATGTTGCTCAAAAACCTGTAAATATTATTCAGCATTAATGGTGCCTTCACAGACGTGCAAATCACCCATGCCATATGAACTAATGCACCCACATACCATTACTGACACTGGCTTTTGAACTGTTCACCGAATACCAGCCGGATGGTCCATGATTCCCAAAAATAATTTAACATTTTGATTTGTCAGACCACAGGACAGTTTTCAATCTCACATTGCTTCCTCAAGTGACTGAACTACATCTGGTACTGGTCAGGGGCTCTAAGCATGATTCTTTACATACTGTATACCGTGTATAAAATATTGTTGACATCAATAGAAATTCTAAACAAATTTCCGTTCTATTTGCATTTCGGTGCTAAGCAATTTGGTCACTAGTAAACACTGCATGAACATTTCGTATTCCAAGTCACGTTTCAAAAGCTACAACGGATTTGAGCGTTAGGTCCTGTAGTGTGAACGTAAAACTTCAGTTGCCTTTCTGTCTCCATTCTTTCCCCGTCATTTGATTAGACACGCTACATTGTTTCGGCAGTGTCCAAGAGCTCTAGGTGTTTTAACAGTTGATGTTTTTAGGAAAGAAAACATTTTATTAGCCCTTGAGCATTTGAGTTGCGCTCGTGGCTTAGACTGATTGGTCCTTTTTTGTGTCAACTGTATGTGGATCAAAGATTCTCTCTGTGGGCTATACATTCCCTCTGTGGGCTTGTACCACCATTTGTATATGAATGCAAGTAATAAATGGTATAATAAATGGTATAAAGTTATTTGGGGTTTGTGGAATAGTATTAACACAGTTCCTATATCAGTGTATCTGGTATTGCGATTACAGGTGAAAAAAGCAAAGATTTACTTGTTTCTTTCTGTCAGGCATAGTGACTTTACACTTCCATTTAAACACCTGAAATCCAAAGGTGATTGAGCGTGGCTGTTATCCCTACAGTCATCACAGATGCTAAGTGCTAAATTTGTGAATTGTTTTGCCAACTTAGTCAACAAATTGTAAATTAGGTGACAATTTTGTACTCAGTGAACCAACGAATGATGTTGATAATCGTTCCTGCTTGTAAAAATACCTGGAACAATAAATGTGCTAACTAGTTTACTAGAAGCATTTGAACATGTGAATTGTAGATGATTTGAGTGACACCCATGGCAGAAAAAGGAGCGTGAGGGAGCTGAAAGCGAATCGGAGCCTCATTTCATATGAGTGTCACGTCTGTGTTTACGAGCAGTCGAGGGATTTGTTCGTACCTGCCCTTCGAAAAGCTTATCTGGAATTTGCACCATCCCACTGCCTTTGTACAGGCCTGGTGACGCATGGGACTACCGAGGTCTGCCAGCTTGGAACGTTCCAGAGCTTTTGGGAATGTCAGCAGTGTTGGGGAAAAGGGATCCCGGTTAATCCAGAAGGGCCCGGTCGTAAGCCTCGGACCTTATCCCAAATGACTATGCACTGCTTTTGGCGAGGTCACCCAAGGCTCTGGTCGGAAGTAGTGCTATTTGTGGTGATAATTGTGCCATTTGGGATAGACACCCCAACGGACGTTTTTGAGGAATCAAACAATGGAGGGGAAGGAAGGCCCAGGCTTAGAACTCAAACTTGGGACTCAGATGAGATGAGCGGAAAATGAATAGACAGATCAAGAAGGAAGGGAGAGAGAAGTAGACAGGCAGGTGATGAGAGTAAAAATCAGTTTTATTGGGTGATTTGCAAGGTTAGATTCCCCTACCATAGTTCCTCCATAGATTAACAATTTATCTGTTAAATGAGACCTAAAGATTTCCAAGAGGAAGTAGAAAAGACAAAAATAAATGAAAAACCTGGCCAGTGTTGTTTGGGATGACAAATCAAGCAGCGGTGCGTGTTGAAGTCTTCGTGACAGATCAGAGGCCGATATAACGGTGGTCAGAAATGGTGTCAGTAAACCCAGAGACAATTATGTTTCTGCTCCACAAAGGCCGTGGATCCCTGTACACAATAGTGTTGCAATAGTAAGTGAGATTTCAGAGCTCCTCGGTTTCACAGAGCAGGGATTTATGTGACCTCTGTATGAGCAGCAAATGGGACTGATGTATTACTATTGTACTGGATGTGTGTGTGTGTGCATGTATTCCTGTTTGGTGAGTGTATATGTGTGTGTGTGTGTGTGTGTAGGGTGGTGGGGTTTGGTGAAAGTGTGTTTGTTTTGGTAAACGTGTGCGTGTGCGTGTGCGTGCTGCTACCCAATCATTCCCCTGAGCCTACTCGTGTGACTCCTCTCCTAATTAAACATTGAAATATTTATGTGAGGGAATGCTTTTTTTCTATCTGTCTCCGAGGATTATGGGTAGGTAGGAGAGTGTAGACAGGAGGAGAGAAGGACAAATGTGATATTTGTCTCTGTTTATCTCCCTCTGTGTATTCCCCTGGTTCGTTCTTCTTCAGACTCTTTCGTCTGTGTCCACTACATGCTTCTCTTTTTTCATTGCTTGCTTGGTGGTGTTGCTGAATTAATGAGGGTGAGGATAAAATAGGATCTTTTCAAAGGCAAGAGGACAAAATGTTTCTCCCTCTGTTGCTCTCTCACTCCATTTATTGCTGTCTCTCTTCTCACTATTCCTCTCTCTCTTTCTGTCACTCCCTTTCTCTACTCTCTCTCTCGTCTACCAGATATGTGGCGTGATTTTATTTTGCTGACTAAAATGTTCGGCTTTACTCCGGATTCACGCAGACGCACGCGACTATTCCAAAGTGACTTTAGAGTCAGACATTTGTACAGATGAGTTACATTTCTGTATCCATGTGTGTTACATCGGAGCCTCAATGAAGATCTCAACCTCTCTTTTACACAATGACAAGTCCATGGGGGAAAGTGTCTCCCAATGTCTTTCCAATGCACTTAATGTCAGATGCTAGCCAGTATTACATTTGGATTTGACCTAAGAACCAGGACATACTTTAATATGATTGGGTTACAGCTCTACATCACAGCTAAAGGTCTGTCAGATATTCAGTCATTGAAATTAATCGAATAAACCTCGATCTTCCAGAATCTGACTTTTTATCTGAACATAACCCAAAATCTAATGTTGTTTAAGCATTTTCTGTTATTTATATTTTATTTGTGTTTTTAATTGGTACAAAACATTGTGAAAAACGAAATGGCAATTACTCGAAAAGGGTATTGAATGCGCGCTTACAATCGCGAACACCCGAAGAGAAATAAGATTTTCCCACGCGAACCTGCGATTATTATGGCCACCAGTGATGGATTTTCAAAACGCAAATGAAAGAGAGAAACTGTGATTATAAACCTGCGCTCTTAGCTTCAAGTAAATTACGTGCTGCCAATGATAACCAATGTACACAATTTTAAGAAATGCAAAGCAAGCAGAATGACAAGGCCTACCAATATGAGTGGATGTGGCCGCGTTAAATGCAAATAATCATCCTTTGGCAGAGCGCTTCCCGACACCTTTTCTCCTCAAATGTCACGGTGAATTCCATATAATGTTTTATCTTGAAGGCTACCATGTAACAGCTATCTTACAAATAGTTGCTTAATCTATTAAACAATTCCTGTAAATGTTCTTCGGTGAAACTAATCCTGGCTGTGTTGTTCCGTGCATTTGACAAATAAACCTTGAAACTTAAAAAAATATATAAAACCAGGTAGGCCTAATGCCTATTTTTGTTCTGATAAAAATGCGTCGAGTTGATAATTAAATAACATTTTATATAACTCGGCTAATATTATCGAAGATATACTCTGTTTTTACCAGCCTTGTAACTAATCAAAACCGGAGACATTTTAACTAGTTTACCTGGTTATGCGTGTCCACCTTTGCGGGCATGATGATCACACACTACTGAGGCGCGCAATTAATATTTTGATTCAAATAACCATGTTTTAATAACATTAAACAATAAACTCAAACGTACAACGTGTCATAATTACTTTTTCAATTGAAGTAATCCAAAAGTAATCATACATTTTTTCAAACGTATCTGTAATCCGATTAGACTACAGTATGTTAGTTGTTAACGTAACGGAATACAGTTACAGTTTTTTTGTAATCAGTTACTACTCTATTCTGGTCGTCACATTTCTACACTATCGTTTGTGTTCATTGGTCCGTCTGTGAGTGGTTATCCTTTGCACTCACACACCGACGGTACCTTGTCAGTCGGGTTGATCGATAGGCACTTCTTGAACCACTCGATGCGTCGTGCAGTAAAGTGCCTAGCGTGTACATCTACCGTGTGCTAAACACATGCTTCGGTATCTGGGCTGCTGTTAAGACTATAGGAAGGAGTGGGTGTCAAACTGCAGTACAAGCACCAGATGTAGGGGCGTGGGCATTGGATCACCCCAAGCGCTGGTTTAAATCTATTAAGATGACTACATTTGTGTTGTTAAAATGTTTCTGCTATACTGTTGGCATATTTTTGTTTCGCAGTCAGTGTCATCTGTAAAACGTGATACATTAAATTAATGTTGTTCTTCCATTGTGTCAAAAAACATTTGGAACAGAAATTGCCATTTGGCTGTGAGCAGTTTTGATGCGTATCACCTAGGAGATCAGATAAACCTCTTAGCAAGACGTTACATTTCTTTTCTTATCTTCCACCAAATCCAAGTATTTCTATATATTCTCATATACTGCAATTCCACTCAAGCTACCCAACCTTCCTGGGAAGTAATTTTTGCAGTGTCTGGAAGAGGTGCTGGTACGAGACCCGATCAGAAGCTTTTCCAAGCCAGAATGTCGGACCGTAAGCTGCTTGTGTCTGTCTATTGCATAACAGATGGCAGATGATCTCTTCCAGACTGTCCATGATCTTCCTTCCGGGAAATGGCTCAGGTGCATCTCCTCTCCTAAATTCGGAGATGCTCTGAGTGTTAAAACCCCACCATTTGATTTGGTTAAGGTTGATCCACCCTTAAAAGTATTTTATACGAGTTTTGCAACAATCATAAGGTAGATAATTTCACAATATTATTTTGAGTCCAATGTGTTGGTGCTATGTTTTGTAAAGAAATAATATGATTTGACAAAAAATAAACTAGGCTACTGCTATACCCCACATGTAATAAAGCATTTGCTTTTTAACCTACGGTTGGATCTGTTTAAGCCAGTATATGATATACAGCACGTATACAGCTGTTCTGTCAATTTGATTTAAAACTGTGTGGAAATGAAAATGGATGTATTATATGGTCTTTTCACCAGCCAGACGGTGAGAAATTTGAAGAAAATTGAAAAATCCAAAAGCGATGGATGGAGTATTTGGTGAACATTTATACTGCAAGTAAATATAATCAATTCTAGAACCCTCTGTTTGGACTCTGTGGAGAGTCCAGTTCATGTGAAATGGAAAAGTGTGTGTTTTTTCATACTGACTGCCTCCCACTCATATGTCCCCTACAGCAGTTGTTTGGCCTGCAGTGAAAAATACACCTGTCTCAAAAGCCAACAATCCACGCACGAACGCATGCGTACACACACACACACACACACACACACACACGAACATGCGCACACCTGCTATGCCTTTTCCCCTGCGAAATGAAGCAGAGTGACTGGGACTGACGAATCAATCAGTTGCCTGGTTTTCCAACAAGGAATCACAAATTCACTGCAGATTCCAACGTTTTCACCAGGGGAGACCTCCACTTAAACGTCTCGGGTCTAAAGCCGATCGGCATGGTCTCCCCGCTGCTGTTTCACACTAGCCTGCGCTTGAGAATGAAAATGCATGCAGTTGGTCGATAGCTCCAACCGTGTCATTGTGTCCATCCCAGCTGCGCGGATGTCCGCTCACAGAAAACCCACTCGGCTGAACAAAAAAACATCCTTGGATATTACCCTGAGTGCCCAGTCTTTCAACACCCTTGGACTGCATGGTGACGGCGTATCACAACACAGGCTACATTGATCTTTTGTCATTGGTCAACAACGACGCCACCAATGACAGCACCTTAGCCTGGCCAGGTAAATATCAGGCGCAAGCGCACCGCTGACCACGCCTCCAAAATGGAACGTTATTTTCCGATCCACTGATCCACTTTCCTCAGCCAAAACGAACTCCAAAACCCCCAGACTATTTATCCCTTGTTGTGCTTGTCAATGCCCCCCAAGCAGCTTGGTTTTTATATCACATTAACTATTTTGTTTCCCACCCAGACAAACATGTAAAACTCAAGTGGATCTGGTGTGATGCCACTGGGACAGACGACAACCAGCCCACCCATGCCTCCATATTTGTAACTTTTAGCTGCCTTGTAGATAGGAAACGTTCTGTGGTGTCAAGGCACATTCGAGTCTCCTCTGTATTTCTCCTGTGAAGTCATTCAACCGGTCACTAAACCTGGGATGTGAGGAGACAGGAAGCGGTAGCGCGTTGAATTAGCATGATCAGAATCACCTGCTTTCCCACCCAGAGATGTATCCATTAATATCTTGGTGCCGCCAGCCACCAGCCATGTTTTCAGACGGTGATACAGTCAGAGTATTTTACACAGCGTCCACCTACATATTATATACGGTGAAAATGTATTAAACAGATGGTTCTCGTAGAGCGATGCCTTTTGCTTTGGGCCTGACAGACTTGCTTTTGTCATTTCTTCACATGTACGTAGGATGAACTGACCTGAGTACATTAGAACAGGCATATATTACTTTAATCTATCTGGCTGTTTTTTTTGTTGCTTCTCCCCGTTTTAATCTCTAATTTCATGATGTTGCTTAATCACAGCACCTCCAAGCGGACTCAGAATCACAACCGATGCCGTTCTGAACAAGCTCGCCCGTTCAGTCAGGAGGTATGTGCCAGAGTCCCCTATGCGCCAGAAGGAACTTACACTTCGGCCTTCTAACTCAATTGAGATCACAGGCGCCGAAGCCACTACTAGGAGTTAGGAGAGCGTGGTCAGCCATACTAACCACAGTAAACCCTGAACCAGGGTGGCGATGGCCAGTTTCACTGCCCACTGCGGGGCCCCTGTTCTAACCCATGATATTTTGCCGGCGTGCGCGACTGAGGGCGGGCGTGCGTGCGCGTGTGAAGGTCGTTGGAATACCGACACTGTGTGTTTTCAATATGCCTGTTTGTGACAGTCCCGCCTGCAGAGAGAGGCTCGCTGGTCGGTACTATCGACCAGCAATTTGTAAACAGTGGGAGCCATTTTAGCCCATCTCTCTCTGTCCGTTGCACAGTGGAGTCTGCATTAGGGAGGGATCTGGAGAATAAAACACACACTGAGCGACTGCAGTTGGCCTGGGAAAAGACAGAAGAAAAATGTCTTGCTGTGTGTGTGTGTGTGTCTCTCTCTGTGTGTGTGTGTCTCTGTTTGTGTGTGTGTGCACGCATGCCAGCTTGTTCAACACAGAATGTCCCTTAAATCCACAGTGTAATTAAGGAGAAGACATAGTCTCGCAGGCATACAGTTGTCTTCAAATCCTACATGTTGACAGTACTTACAGGCCATACATTTTCTATTCCACCGCGGCCGGTTCTCCCTCCCGACGGGCCACACCCAATCCCCCCCAGAACAGAGAGACCACTCGCCCAGTTGAACGTCTGTCAGTGGGTCACGGACTTCCCGGCCGACGGGAGTTCAGACATTCCCCCTCGGCACTGGAGCAACACCTGCTCTCCTTCCACACTCGACGCCATCGGCGGTTCAGACAGACTTTGGTAGGGAAAGGGATCGCACAGAAAAAATCCTGTCTTACTGGACAAAGCGAGGTGCTCCCAGGTGTGTAACCTGTAGCCAATCGGTGTCCACTGGTTGCCCATCAGATTCAAATGTATCTTCGCCGCCCCAGATCGCCGATAGAACGCCCCCACGTCCCCCAATCGAACCTGCCTGTAAAATACAGGTCTAATGGGAGCTGTCATCTGATCCAGACAGGCAGGGAAAAAGCTTGAATACAGGATTTCTCCACTCCCAACTAAAACTGACTGACTGAGTCACATTCTTCTGTTCTCCTTTCCAACACGATGAGCTTCGGGTTCCGAAAGGAGATGACAGCCAATCCCTGGCTGTCTGTCTAATTAGGGAACTCACTGGAGGTTTGCCTCGTTACCACAGCTTGCCACCCATATATTCTGCCAAATCGGTGCTGTGACATCAACTCAGACAAAACCGTGGAGGGTGTGGTCGCCTTGGATGGCCCCTGCTCATGTCACCTTTGAGACTGAGTGGTTAGCAGGTAGTTTAGCTCAGTCACTCCAGGGACCATGGTATGCCACACAAGGGCAACAGTCAAGTGATCATTAAGCAGGCACATCAGTAGTGAGCAGGAGTCCCTCCAGGAGACGTTCCTCCAGGAGACGTCCCTCCAGGAGACGTCCCTCCAGGAGACGTCCCTCCAGGAGACCTCCCTCCAGGAGACCTCCCTCCAGGAGACGTGGGCAACAGTCAAGTGATCAGTAGTGAGCAGGAGTTTCTCCAGGAGACGTTCCACGGGATACGTTCCACCAGCAGACGTTCTACCAGCAGATGTTCTACCAATAGACGATCCTCCAGCAGGCGTTCCTCCAGGAGACGTTCCTCCAGGAGATGTTCCACCAGCAGACGTTCCACCAATAGACGATCTTCCAGCAGGCGTTCCTCCAGGAGATGTTCCACCAGCAGACGTTCCACCAATAGACAATCCTCCAGCAGGCGTTCCTCCAGGAGACATTCCACCAATAGACGATCCTCCAGCAGGCGTTCCTCCAGCAGATGTTCCACCAGCGGACGTTCCACCAGGAGACGTTCCTCCGGCAGACATTCAACGTGGCTTCTTACAAAAAATAAATCTCAATCCTGATTTGTAGTCTTTCCCCACCTCCTCCATCTGTTCAGGGATATGTCCTGGATAACACGGCCCATATCGGTAATCAGGTGCCCCCGCCCTCCTCTCGACTGGGGGATCAATCAGTTCTGTGAGTCCCAGGTGTGAAAGCGTGCGGACGCCAGGCAGGTGGGCTCGGCTGTGTACCTGACTGTAGGTCGTACTGGCAGGAACATGAATCACTGAGGCCATGCTAACCTTGTTCCAGCTAGCTAGGATTTATCCCTCGGCAGGACGGGGAGGAGATGCCCGTTAGACTGATTCATAGTGTGTGTAGTAGGCCGTTTTCCAGCTTGCATACACATGCATATGTTCATACGCACACATACGCACACCGGCGCATGATCGCGGACACACATGCACACGCCAACAAGGTCACCTCAGAAACCTCCTTGGAAGTGAGACAACACACACATAGAGCGTGATCCATCTTTAGGACGAAGCGCAGGCTCATGTAAAGGACTGTTGAGTGATTACAGGGGAAGAGCATCATGGGATGAAGAAATGGATGTCGTGTGTGAAACAACACAGAGGATTTTAAACTGGCGTCTGACAAAACACTCAGGCCAAAGATTATCCGTCTTCTAATTTGCTTTGCATAACACGGCTGTATATGTCTGCCTCCATGGGAACTCACAGACAATCCTTCTTATGTCCAGACATTTTATCTATGATTACCTAGATGTGTTCGAAATGTGCTCGAACAGCCTTTGTTTGTTTGCTGCTGTTTCCACTGACAGTTGGCTGTGCTTGTTGTGGACAACCATTTGTTATCATGGAAAAACATCGACATCCTCAAATGTTTCTATGAACGCCTTCAATTTTGCCTTTCGTACAAACAGTTCCATAATACAAATGATGTTCTTTGTCTATCACTCATTTTTTGAAACATAACAAAATAGATTGACATCTGAGATATGTGTGACAGGGAGAATAATTGCAAGAGAGGCACGATCGTGTATTTTTGGTTCGACCTAGCTTTTCATACCAAGCGTTTCGGTACGAGAAGAATGCCATAAAAACATGGTACATAAATCCAACATATTGGATTTGTGAACATGAGATCAATGCTATTGCTATGTTGACTCCAACTGGCTGTGCTCACAGCCTTGGTGACCATTAAACCGAGGGATAAATAACACTGAGCAAAACCATGTGTCGTATTATCGTAAACTTCTTTTTATTTTTTTCATTTGATGTCTGTGGTAGAAATTCACATTATCTCCTGAGGATTCTCTTTTGCCGTCTGCCTTTTGATTGCCTATTCTTTTCCGCCTCAGCACGCTCCAATGGAATGGGAACAAGCCTGATTGATTCCAGTTTTCCATTTCAGAGGCAAGGACATCCACAACCTCACAATTGTGTTCATGGACAAAAAAGTATTTTTTAATAACTGTCTCAAATACAGTATACAGTATTGATTTTCATTTTTTCAATTTCGATTTTTCTTTTCTTCTGTCCTCTCTTTCGATCCATCCTTCAGGCCTCTTAGAGTGCTTGTCTAAAAGAGATCTGTGCTCTGTCTAGGCGCCCATGGTCAGACAGGGCCTGCGTCCCGTCTGGCACCCTACTCACTACATAGCGCACGACATTTGAACTGGGGCACTATTGGCCATGGTCTGAAGAAGGGCGCTTTGAACGGAACAGCGCGCCACTTGGGAAGCACTCCGGGTCCGGAACAGCCAGAGCCGAATCACTTATGTAAAAACAACACCACTCAGACACTCAGTGTAAAAGTTTAAAACTCTTTTCTGTCATTGTCTGGTTACTTTGCATTGTTGTTTAGATGTTTGAGGCCATATTGGCCCTCCTGTCAATCCCATAATCACAGAAGGCAGAAAATGCCGTCACACGCATATCGTACAATAGTTTGTTGGAAATAAAGGAGAAATGCATAAATAGCAAAAACCTTTACAGCTTTTTCATCAGCTCCAACTTTTTAATAAATAAGTGTGATCAAGTAAATATGTGCCGGTCTGTAAATTAAAGCTTCAATATCTTTTTTATTATAAATTCCCAGTAAACACTCTTTTTCTACCGTTTTCTATTATTCCTGATTAAAATATTATTTCATTTTATTTATTGTATTATTAACACTCAGTCCCAAATCATGCAGGCGTGATGTGAATTTGTACACTTTATCATCTTTCGCCTTGTTTCCATTGTGTTGGTGCCCCACCACCTTTTATATTGGGTTTAGCCGAGCTTGGTGGAGCAGTTGATATCAGCCACTACACTAAATCCATTACCAGGATGCTGTCATTTGTGGTTGTCAGTGTCTCGTGTCAACAAGGGGAATAGCAGGAACAATGTACTGTATGTACAATTTTAGATAGCCTTAGCAGCTAACAGTATACAGCTCCTAGCTAGCTGCAATGTTTGCAACTGTTTTAATGCCCAAACTCTAATTATAACCCAGCGAACAACCAGGATTTGTATACATCATCCAGGCTAGTGGTGTCGGTCAGAGGTGTGTTGGTAACTTACAACTACTTAGCTAGCTAGCATGCGACTGAGATCGAGAGCTTACCTGTGGAGCAGAAATAAGGCCAACAGCTTGGTTTTCAGGTCCATATCAGCCAGGGTATTCCTGCTTGAATGTGTTGCTGGTGCTTATTGGAGATATCTCTAGAGCTTTATCCCAATGTTTTAAAGAGCGCAAACACAGACGAAATAACCAAATGTTTTTACTAACGACTAGCAACAGGGAAACGCCGAAATGATGGGCGTGAGGATGCCGATGACAACAAACTTTGAAGGATTATGTACAGCCAGGCTGGGATAATTGAGCCTGCACCTAGTCAGTGTTTTCTGAAGTTTTCTTTTAGTCAGAGTGATCAGATAGCATGTAGGCAACTGTATGTTTAATGACAAACAGCAATGAACCGTTTATTTGGTTATTCTCTGGTTTGACCAAGTTGTCTGGGTTGGTTGGTAATGGTTTGTGAATTTACATTCAGGTTTGATTGATGAGTGAGGTCCTCTTGTTCTCAAGTTGATTATTACAGGGCCATTTCTTTAGACAAAATAGTAATGGATAATGGCTTAGTTCTGCCTGGCATACATTATTTTGGGCTCTATTTATTCTAAGAATGTGTTTGCAGAATTATGCATGCCGATGTCAATTCGATTTTTCTCAAAAAAGCTTGCAGAACCCATACTTAATTTCCAAAGTGCGACTGGTTCAATTCCAGAATATAATAGCTTGAGACAGGTTTTAATTGGAATGTCAATTTGGATTTGTCTTTTGATTGCGTAAAAAAGCCCTTTTCCCTTTCGGTTCATCAACAAGCAAACAGAAATGATTCTTAGAGCTTATGTTTAAGCCTGGATAAGAAAAGCTTTAGTTCGTGCCATTGCTTTTGTTACAATCATGAAGGTATTTTATAATTCTGTTTATTTAAAAATATATATATATTATGGGGTTTATTATTAATATTTTTAGAGTAGAGATGAGAAGCCAAGATGTGAGTCATAGGGAAGGATGTTATTCTGTCCTGAGGTATTTATACTGGATTATTGCTGGCAGTGAAACATCATGGATATTCAGTAGGAGGAAAGTGATGTGGTGATATAATATAATCATGCATTCATAGCCGTCACATATTCTGTTTAAAAAACAGAATAATAATTCAGATCTTTTAGGAAGATGCTAGATGTGGTTTAAAGCTCTGATTGGTGTGGCTGGGTAGCTTGGTTGTCAAAGCTCACAGGAAACCAGACATTTGCTAGACCAGATTCCAGAGCCAGAGAAATCTTTTGTTTTACCCCCGAGCAAGGTAGTTAACCTTAATTGCTCCCAGGTCATTAATATAAACGAGAACGAGTTCTCACTCTTAATAAACTGGTAAAATAAGGGGGGTGGCTGAATATGATCATCCTCATCAAATTCATCCAATAGCAGCAAGTGTAGTAGAAAATTGTTAGTTTAAATATATTATCTGGCCACCATTTCTCCCCATAGTGCCGTCCCCTTGGAGCTCTTGTTAATAATACATCACCCTAAACTCAATGGACCTCCTTTTTGGCTGGTGTTTTTTACCTCTCCTTGACCCCGCACCCCGGAGAAATGCCCAACCAATCAGCCGTGGAACCCCAGTCATCAGAACGGACAGCTCCTCTGTCACCAAAGTGCAAATTAGCGGGTGTCGCCCGCTCTGACTTGTGTTCCCACGGAAAGACTGTAAAAGCTCCATCTGCTCACCCTGAGAGCCAGGAAAAGGGAGGGATAAGGGAGAGTGGGAGAGGGAAGGATAGATGAGACCCAAAACGCACCCAAAATAATAAAAAAGCCTCAACTGTGCACAGGAAATGAGGTGAGAACAGATTGGGACTTCCTTATCTCCCGCCAAACGAAAGACCACTTCAGAGACAGAAGTAATTGGAAAACCAATCAAACATTGCAACTCCCTTTCCGTGAAAAAGGTGTAACCTGTGGCCCTCCGACGACATGGTGAACACAGCCAATATTTCACTGTTCGTTCACCCACTTCAAGCATATGGCCGATTATAATGTAACATTTCAAATGCCTTTGTCCCTTTTAAAACGTTGTGTTTTTTTACTGAAATGAGTGGAAAAGAGAGACAGGAAGTGTAAGAGGATACATAGAGGTGGGGGCAGATTATTGGAGGGTTACAAAGAACAAAGGCAGATTAAAAGAGAGAGCAGGAGCAGAAAGAAGAATTGAATATGTAAAACAGTGAGAGAGTTAAGGTGAAAATAGAGTGGAGCGCGCTGTCTGGGAAATAGGCACAGCAAATCAAGTGTTACATTTAACACTCAAACAGATATTTTACTTTTCCACTTTAAACACATTTAATTTTGGAAAACAAAATCTAACAGTGCTAAATATAACACTTGATAGTTTTCCAAATGTTCCCTCTGAGGGTTATTTAACACTTTGAAAGTTGCATTCATTTATTTTTCATTTCCTCCCTTTGCTGTATTTATGTGTCTGAAATGTTGTCATCCGTCATCATCCACCACATAGCTTGTTTTGCATCTCTGCCTGTTCACTCCCGAAACCGTTGGCATGTGTGCATCCCAAACAACTTTCCCCCTGGGCCCTGACAAAAGTAGTGTGCTTTAAAGGTTCCCTTTAAACTCAGTTTATGTGTAATAGAGTGGTTTTACACTACGATAGTTTTATTTAGATGAATGAGACTTGTTGACAGATTTGCGTCAGAGACACATTCGTTTATAGTGTAAACAGTAGAAAAATGACTTTAGAACCAGAATTCCTATGTCGACGCCCATTTCACGCCATTCCACATGGACTGAAAACATGTCTATTGGTCTTAGTTGACGTGGGGAGTAGACGTGTTCCGTGTTACTTCGATAAGCAAGGGGCGACGACAAAAAAAACGTTTCTCTGACACAAATCTGTCATCAGCTGTCGCTCATCTAAATAAAACGACTTTAGTGTTAAAACCTCCTTAGAAGCTAGAGGCTATAATAACGAAATCCTTCTCAGCCCCGAAAAAGCTTTAGGCTCATAAAATGCGTGCCTCATCCGCTGAGGCTCAGCACCACCACAGTGTGTCACTGTGCAAAAACATACACACACACACATACACACACACACACACACACACACACACACACACACACACACACACACACTACATGTGCAGGTTGAATCGTCACCACCCTGCAGGCGGGTCGGTTTGTGCAGGCGGGTCGGTTTGTGCAGGCGGGCCGGTTTGTGCAGGCGGGTCGGTTTGTGCAGGCGGGCCGGTTTGTGCAGGCGGGCCGGTTTGTGCAGGCGGGCCGGTTTGTGGAGGCGGCCCGGTTTGTGCAGATGGGCCGGTTTGTGCAGGCGGGCCGGTTTGTGGAGGCGGCCCGGTTTGTGCAGGCGGCCCGGTTTGTGCAGGCGGCCCGGTTTGTGCAGGCGGCCCGATTTGTGCAAGCGGGCCAGTTTGGGGTCATGAAACATGTTGTGGATGGAGTGCAGATTAAAGACAAAAGCTGCCTGTTATATATTAAACATCCTTTTCTGTGTTCAATTTATTACTTCCTTTTTTGTTCTTGACTGAAATAATCACTCACTCGTAGCAGCCTGGACGCTGCCATGTCTCCGGCTGAATCATGATTTGTAAATGTCAGCTAGATGTTGCTATCTGCTCCTGAATATAATTTGATGCCAATGTGAGCAACCCTGTTCCCATGGAGAAGTAGGATACGCATGTTTTGAATTAAACCAACATGGAGGACCAGGCCCTGCTTTTAACCGCTGAACTGACCATCTCCATTGTTTTCTTTTGTTAGCGAACCATTCCCCTTAACACTCCACCTTAACACTCCACCTTTACACTCCACCTTTACACTCCACCTTAACACTCCACCTTAACACTCCACCTTTACACTCCACCTTTACACTCCACCTTTACACTCCACCTTTACACTCAACTGGACTTTACATTTGTCATGTTACAGAGTTTTTAAGTGTTTATTTTTACATCTGTTGCGGCTTCTTTTCCTGGGTTCCACAGGAAACATAATAAATGGCACATGAATGGACCAGAACTGTCCCAGAGATTTCAAAAACAACAATGCCACTGAAAACAATGTGTATCGATTGGGTTTCTGTGTGTGTTATATTGTGTGTGTGTTTGTGTGTGCGTCTCTTCTCAGTCCTCTTTGGGCCATGAGAAGGTGTTTTAAAGGTCTTTGAAAGGTCATGCTGCTGTTTGCTTGAAGGGCTGGGAATGGAAGGGAGTTCATAGTTTGTTTTAGGGGACTGTGAAGAAACCCCTGGAGGCCTCAGTTGTAGACAGTTTAGGAATATCTGAGCTCTGTGAGCTCATTGATTATGTAGACAACTTGGACTCTTAATTACAGTGATATTTCTCATACAACAATTCCATTAGAAGTCAATGTCTCATCCACCCTCAACCAAGAACGGCTAAGCATGTATGTAGTTAACGATGGTCTGTGCATGTCGCTTTTATTCTGACACAAGCGGGGGGTTTCGTCAGTTCCTTTGCTGATCCATCAACCCTTTGTGTGTGTTTGCGGACACTGGCGGACACTGGCGGACACTGGCGGACACTGGACGACACTGGACAAGACCATAGCTTGAAAAACTACAATTGAGGACATTTGACCTTCGTATGTAAAATGTAATTTCACAACAATTTCACAGCCGACAAACTGTACTTCATCACATCCCCATAGGATCTGTATGTTTTTGAACTTGACAGCAGGATAATCAGTGTTGGTCATAAAGACTCCTCAACTGGTTCAAACCAGTTCTCCCAAACTGAGGGGGAATATTTGGAGAGTGTTTGTGTTTGAGCCCAAAGGCAATGGTCTCAGTTTTAGACATATTTAGGACCAGTTTTTGTTGATCTCCTGTTCTGACACTGTCTGTAACACTTTGTTCAGAGTCCTGGTGAGCTCAGTGGCTTTGTTTGCTGGCATGCAGAGTGTGAAGTCATCAGCATATGCCCCCATTCTATCGTGCTGTAAGACAAGTGGCAAGTTATTTATATTTGTACAGTATGTATGTATATGTTTGCCACTAACTTCCCAAATTCAAAACAAATGATCTTCTCTTTTGTTATTAGATATTTTATTATTAGATATTCAGTAAGGCATTTTTCCGTAGTGTTTCATGTTGTTTGACACTTTGATCTTTGTTGTTGTTTTTGGTCTTTGAACCAATTATCTGAGCAACCAGATTTGTTCATCACCATTCATGGTTTACATTTGTGAAACGTGATTTTATGGGAGCTTTCATGTAGATATAAAACTGGGCTTTAAACAATCTTTTTGGGATTTCTGGACATACAAAGCTGCATTCTTGATCACGTTGAAACTACATCTACGGGCCAGGTTGAGTGGAGCAGCTGGACGAAATTGTGAATGACTCTTGGTTGAATTTGGCTGCTTGACTGTCACAGGGGAAATGCACAATTTATGTTGCTAACTGCACCAGTCCCCCCAAACCCCACCCCATAAATGTGTATACAACAACCAGTGACACTTTCTACTTTCTACCCACAATGTGTTTCTAACCCTGGGGAAGTTCTAATTTTGGAGAGGTTACCAGAAGAGATTTATGGAGCTGAAGAGGAGGAACCACACCTGTGCAACAGTTTCCTTTCTAACGCTTCATCTCCGATCATTACAAATAATCCAAATCTACTTTGTTTCTTTGAAGGCATACAGCGGAGAGGATTCATAATCTTGAGTTATCAGTCAAGAGAAAACTCAATCATTTGAAGAATAAATGCTCACGGTTGCCCGGGAGAGCAAATTGTTTCCCAGCATTCCAGAAAACTCACAGGTCTCACGAAAAATTGTGTGTTTTGTCACAATGGATAGCGAGGTCCCTCGGCCTCACAGAGTTAGGAATGTAATTAGCATGTGCTAGCATTTTACCTCCCCTTGGTGGAGAGGTCAAACAGACCTGTCGAAATTGGGAGAAAAAAAATGCTGTCCGTATTGCCTTCTACTACGGTAAATATGCCTTTATTATATGAATGTACTGTGCTGTGTTGTTCATTTATGCTCAGAATAGTGCCGTCCATGAGGGCAGACTTTCGTGTGTATTACTTCTGAAATATTGTGACGGCGTTCACATGCGCCACAGTATTTCTTCCAGACACAGAAAGGGTAAACTTGGGCCCCATCAAAGCTTGCTCTGACCTACTCGTTACAATCATTAATGTTGAGGACAGCAGCACGGTTAATTTTAGAGCAGAAAAGTGCCCGGGTCCGTGCTGGACGTGTTTCTTCGGATCGGAGCCACGAGCCGATCACCCCCCATGCCTCAGGAAGAGCCTTGGATTGAAGAGATGGCTGCCATTACAACACTGTCAAACGTAATGCGTTGTTGCTATTGGGCTTATCAGTATTATAAGCAGTCCAGGTGGGGAGGAGAGGGTGATTTAGACTCTGTCTGTGGTTATGCTGTACATTATCAGTAGCCCAGATGGTGATTTAGACCCTGTCAGTGGTTATGCTGTACATTATCAGTAGCCCAGATGGTGAGGAGAGGGTGATTTAGACTCTGTCTGTGGTTATGCTGTACATTATCAGTAGCCCAGATGGTGAGGAGAGGGTGATTTAGACCCTGTCAGTGGTTATGCTGTACATTATCAGTAGCCCAGATGGTGAGGAGAGGGTGATTTAGACTCTGTCTGCTGTTATGCTGTACATTATCAGTAGCCCAGATGGTGAGGAGAGGGTGATTTAGACATTGATAGTGGTTATGCTGTACATTATCAAAAGTTCAGATGGTTCTGAGAGGGTGATTTAGAATCTGTCGGTGGTTATGCTGTCCATTATCAGACCAGCTCATAAATTAAAGCAGGATGAAACAAGGGCACTGTCCCAGTTCCCCTAAATGATGAAGGCACAAGGAGGAAATAGACTAGATAATCATTCTCTTGAGGTGGTTCACTCGCTCTCTGTCGCTTTATCTGTGTCCCTATCTCTTGGTCTTTTTTCCTATCAGTCTTTTTGTCTTTTTCTCTGTCTTTTGATCTGTCTTGCTCTGTGTCTGGAGAGGATTATTGTGTTCAGTCTGTTGTAAAATAACAGTATATAGAGGCTTTATGTCTTATAATGACTGTGGTCCCTTTGCCACTTCCCATAGACTACTGTTGACCTAGGCCTTAAACTGCAAAGTGATGAGCTTACATTAGATTAGATTAGATTCATCTTTATTGTCATTGAACAAGTGCAATGAAATGTGGTTATTAAAGAGGGCAGGACATTTGCAGTACTGTAGTATTTACATGTCTTAAGTTTATTAGAAGTGGAATGTTTTGATGTGCAGTAAGGTAACATGTGCAACTGGAATGCAGAGATAGAAGCAATGAGGTCCCCAAGGTAGACATGCGTACGAACATCTATAAAAAATACAGGCACAATGGCAGTTCTAGATGTGCAGAGGCTAATTGAATGTGCAACTGAAATGCAGGGATGGCAGCGGTGAGCTTCTGTAGACATGTACAACTGAAAAGCTCCATTATCAGACACTGCAAGGCAGTGTCAGAGTAGTACAAAGGAGTTGTGCAACAAAGTTACAGGGTTAACCTCTCCAAAATTAGGTTATAGAGTTAAGCAGGGTTCTCTGGGTTATTGAGTTAAGCAGGGTTCTCTGGGTTACAGAGTTAAGCAGGGTTCTCTGGGTTACAGAGTTAAGCAGGGCTACAGTAGATGGAAAATAACTGGGTACGGATTACATTCACTCTCTGTTAAAAACATACAGTTCCAAAAAAAATCAAAAGGCCACTGCACCTTTTTCTTTCCTTTCCAAAACGTTGAAAAAGAAGGTTTTGAGTGAGGGACAGAAGGGTTAAAATTAGGAGACCACTGCAAATAGACCCCTTCTGTTCCTCACTTAAAACTTTCCTTTTCAACTTTTTGGAAAGCAGTGAAAAAGGTCCAGTGGTCTTTTAATTGTTTCCGGTGCTGTGGTGATGTCTGCTAATCTTTCCGACACCGACTCCCGGTATCCGACAGTGTTTTTCTCAACCTATTTTGTACCCCTGCCAAAACCTATGTTTTACAGAGACTAGACTCAGTTCACCCATAACCTGCATTAATAGGCCTGGGTCCTACGTTCAGGTCCATCCTGGTGATCTCTGGGCCCTGTGCTGTGATGACAGTGTGATATGTCTCCTGTAGGTTACCCGAGCCAGCTCCGACCAGTGTGACTGTCAAATAGAGATGAATGTATCCCGACTGTTCGGACCAGGCAGTTCTTGAGTGTGAAATGTACCTTGCTTGGCTGGCTATCTGGCTGGCAGCTTAGCTGGCTTGCTGTTTGGCCGGCTGATTGGCTGGCTGGCTTGACTGGCTGCTTAGCTGGTTGTTTGCCTGCCAGCCTTTGGTTAGAGACCTGATTAGCATTGAGTGCAGGACTGCCTGTCTACCCATACTTCCTACACAGGATTTATCTCTACTGGCGTTGTGTGAGCGTGTCTGTGTGTGTGTGTGTGTGTGTGTGTGTGTTTCTGTGAGTGTGTAACAGTTTAAAACAGCAGGGTGACCCAATGCTTTTCCCTACAACAGAATTGCATCTGATACTGGCTGGTATGAACACCAAATAAATGGTGGGTGCAAAATGCATGCTTGTTGTGTGTCTTTAGAGAGACAGAGAGGGATGGAGCAAGACACAGAGAGATTGAGCAAACACAAGATGGAGGGACAGAAAGTGACAGAGAGGGTGGAAAGACAGGTTTGAGATAAAAGGCAGACTAGGTTCTGGTTCACGGCGTACCTCCTCCAGCGCTCGTTCCCCTGCACATCAGGTTTCCCGTTGAAATATATCTATCCAGGGTCAGTGTCACCTCTCAGTCAAACAGAGTGGACCGGACAGTTGTGTCTACATTGGGTTGTGATCATAATTGTGAGAGGATGAGATATGCGTGTGTCAGGTTTAGGGATTTGGTTATGATAAGGGTTGAGTTCAAACATGCATTTTATGCTCGTCTCCCCGTTCAAAACGCCCTGTCTACCCGCCAACCAAAATGATGGTAGCGCTCACTGTTCACCTGGTGGACAGTTTTCAAGCTGATCTCTGACATCCTGGGCTTTAGGAGGATGTTTAATTTGTGACTGCTTTTCTAGTGTCCATGTATATATATGTTTTTCTTTTATGTTGAAGTATTTGGGTAATCGTTCTCGCGTTAAGTTAATAAAATCTTCCCAATAGATGTGATGGACTTTACTACGCTGCCATCCAACATTAACACTGATCACTGTGAGCTTTATTTAATGGGCCTCGGTGCTATTTGATGAACGTGATGATTTCCCTTTTGGTTCATTTGTATTTTTGTGGTAATGTTTTCTGTTCTGCCCTCTTGCAGTGGAATGGCTTTGGCCTGGTCTGAGCAGGTATTGAGCACTGGTTTTTAACTCACTTTTCTATTAAAATGAATGTTGGACACATTTTAACGGAACTCACAGTTCGGCAGAAGCAGGCAGCATCTGTGTCCAAAACGCCGACTCACTCAAAGGTCATCTTTAATGGTCAAAATGAGTGGACATTAAAGAGAAGAGGGTGCTGGCATCTTTCAAATAGCTTGGGTGGCTTGGAAAAAGATACAGTGGTTTTCTTTCTGATGTCGAGACTCAGAGACCGATCATGTACATTATGGAACCACAAGAACCACTCTTCTTTTGTCTTTCCTTCTCACTCGCTTTCCTTCTCTTTCCTTCTCACTCACTCTCTCTCCTGTTTTTCCTTTTTTCCCATTCTTTGTTTCTATGTGTCATGCTATTTCCCCCTCACTATTCATGTCACTCTCCTATTCATCTGTCTGTATCCATTTCTCACTCATTCTGTCTCACAACTTGTCTCTTTCATTCTCTGTATTTTCCCTACTTCCCTATCTCTCTCTGTTTAGCTCTTTTCCTACCATTTTTTTTCTCGTTCCCTCTGTCTTTACTATGTTTTCTCTATCTCTACTGCATTTCATGAATCTCTCACTCTCTCTTTCATTCTGTCTCTTTCTGCATTTCTTTTTCTCTTTCTGTCGTACTCTCTCTGTCACTTTCTGTTGTACTCTTGCTGCCTCTTTCTGTCTTACTCTCTTTGCCTCTTTCTGTCTTACTCTCTCTGCTTGTATTTCTCTCCCTGCAGTAGCATTGTGGTTGCCATGGTAATTGTCATCAGGGCTCAGGAATATGTCCTCAGACTCAGACTGGATTTACTTTAAATGTGAACACAAATGTTTTTAAAGTCATGCCCCGCTCTCTCCTTGACTTTTCCTTAATCTATCTATTTACCTCAATAGAACAGAACAGGATTTGTGTTTTCAAGCTTTTATGTGATTCTTTTTCCCAGGTAATATATGTGGATGTGTATATTGTATCAGTAAAAACTAATTCAGAGGATTTCCAAACCCCATTGCCTACAGTATTTAACATCCTAAGAGTTGCTTTGGATGACAGGCTTCTTTGATGAATTATTGTAAGGCAGGAAGGGTTCAACACAGAACCATACATCATAAAATTGGTTAGTATTAATTTTCTCCTTCATTTATTTGGCGTTACCTTACCAGGTGAGTAGGCTATAATGGGTTATCTGTCTTGCTCCTGGATAGATACATGGTTTGTAACCTCATTGGTTTAGGGGGTTAAAACCTACAACTATCACAGATTATATCATTGGCATCACAAACACAGCATGTTAATCATTCACTAATTATTTTTTATTTCAATGATTTACCTGTTTAATATTCTGAAAAACATTTTACATTGTTTCACTCAATTACTCTGATAATGTCAGGCTTTCTCTTTTCGACCATAAGAATGTCAAAATAGTCATTAGCCAAAAATCATTTCCAATAGAATAACATTAATAGGAAAATATTACATTTTATTTATGAAAAGACTGGAAGCTGATAATATGTTCCCATTTCCCCCAAATGATGAAAGACTGAGTACTTTTAAACAAACAAAACGGCAGTTTGCGCAGAGCAGTTTAAATCCGTCTATAAATCCTGTCAGAACCTAAAGAGCAGTCAGCTGACTGCAGATACTTCATAGAGTTTTCAAAGATGCATCGAACTCCCTGTTCTAGTTGTTTGAACAAAAGCATTTTCATATTTTCTCCAAGAAAAAAAGACTTTTGCTTCTGTTGCCCAACTGCAAAATATGGAAATGTTCATGGAACACGGTTGTAGAATAGATAAAGTCTTGTCAATCATAAAACCCCCAGTAATTACTGTTTGGATAAAACAGCACCGCATACTGCATCCTGTTTATTAGTGATGGGTGTGTCTAGAGCTCTGAGGGGGTGTTAACCTCTGTCCTTCCCAAGTCTGGATGATCCTACTAAGGCAGAGCTTCAATGACCTGGACACCCCCACCTCCGTCTCCATTGGCCGGTTCTCTGTCGATTCCTTGCCTGTGTCTGTCCCCGTGACCTGGCTCTTTCTGTCTCTGTGTGTATATATATATATATATATATATATAAATATATATATATATTTCTCTCTGAATCTCTTAATTTGTCTATTTTTCTCCCTTTATATCTTTCCTCCCCTCCCACACATCATG
>JACXGJ010008047.1:0-28424 GCA_016801105.1 Esox niger | reverse complement strand
AGGGCAGGACAGGGGAAAGCAGGACACTGGAGGGCAGGACACTGAAGGGCAGGACAGGGGAGGGCAGGACAGGGGGATGCAAACAGGGGAGGGCATGGCAGGACATATTTTTGTCTAGCACTTTTAGATTTTCTGTGCTCATTAGTATTTTTGGTGAATATCCAAAATCTCATTCACAAATCTATTTGTGATCTATTTAAAGAGAGTAAGATGTGTTTGAAGCCCAAGGGCCTACTTAGGCTAACAGTTATCATGATAACAATTCCATTTTAAATATAATTTACATGAAATGTAAATACTCTTTTCAATTTCCATTTGCAACACTAATGTATCACATAAACAAAGCTTGTCAACAGGTGAAAAAACTTGTACACAGCGCCTTTTCCTGTCAAAACTCTATGTTGATTAAGGCAAAAGGTTGATTAAGTAAAATTTACATAAAACAACAGTTGGGACTATAGTTACATGGTTTTCAATATCAAAATCCAAATTGTATCAAAAGTTTAAAAATGTTTGGTCATTGTTTTCATTATTGTTTCAATAAACTAAGACAAATTCCAAATTCAATGCAGCCACTATTAGATTTTTCATATTTGACATGGTAATGGACATGTTCATTTGGACACACAAAGACCTGAACATGTTTCCATAAAACAGCGTTTCATAGTTATGGTGTTGTATGCTGAATATGTTCCACCAAAAGCTAACTAGCTGTCATCTCAAAATTAGTTAGTTAACTATCTAGGCTATCTAAAATAACTTCACAAATCAGTAGCTTTAACGTTCCGCAAGCTTCTGTAATGTGCACAGCTAATCAAAAATGTTTACATAGAAACAGGCTGACAGGCTTTGACACTTATTTGCTAATTTTGAGGGGGAATATGTTTCTAAATCTGTTACAAACTTTAGGTCAAGTTTTTTAGGTAGAGTTGGCAGAGATATTTAGGATGGTCCTCGTCATTAGCCAGCTATATTATTACGGCAACTGGAAGCAGCATTTGACCTCCCATTTTAACAATGCAGATTGTATTCACACTTTATTGCACTATTGGGAAAATTATCTCATGTTATCTCAGAAGGCAACTCTCAACTAATTAGAGAGTCTGTTTAGAGAAACATCTGTTTGAGGAGAGACATTATGTTTGCAGAGAGGTCAGATTGAAAAGAAGTGATCTGTTTGAAGAGATCTATTTAAAGTGACAGAGATGGGTTTGCGAATGAAGAAATTGGTTTGAAGAGCGAGATCTGTTTGAATTAACAGGTATCTGTTTATAGTGAGATCTGAGTAGAGATCTGTTGGAATGGAGACATTGGGTTATATATAAGGGAGAAATGTTTATAGAGCTGCAACAACGAATCGATAAAAATCAATAATGTCGAGAAAAAAAATGGCTACGAATGTCACTGTGGATCAATTGGGTCGACTCGAGACGCAGAAAAAAATACACCTGCAAGATGGCGGAGGATACACGCATGACAAAACACTTCAGAAGTATGGGACCTCTTTACGTTAAAGAATTCAATAAAAACAGTTTGTTGCAAAATTTGCACAGCAGAGCACCCATGGCATGGGAGCACGACCGTAATGCATGGCTGAGTTAAATGTGAAAATGCGTTGTAGCTGTAATGAGAGACGATGAATAGTGCTCAGCAAAGTAAATATAATGCAAATTTGTGATTCATTATAATTTGTATTCGCAGAGTTACTTTAATCCAATTGAGAAATACAGTAGTTCATCTCAAATGCATGGCTGAGTTAGTGTCAGGTTTTTCACCAACAACCCGGTTATCTACTTGAGCATGTTAACTTTGTGTGAGCGTTCACAACATTACTGAAGAAAAACACTGTAAACGTTTTTCCATTCAATTAATCGAAGTAGCAATCGACAGATTAATCGATTGTAAAAAAATAGTTGTTAATTCCAATGCGAGATGTTCGCCACCTCTTTAAATCTACAGTATTGTCCTTTCATGACAAAGTATTTGGTACTTAAGGGACAGTGAAAAGACCACCGGATTAACTGGTAAACCAAAGATGCACAAGGCCTCATGCCGAGATTAGTTTTTGGAAAATACAACTATTTTTCGCCTAGTGAACAGGTTACGAAAACAGCGTGTCTTTGCGTTAATTGAAACGCTAGTGTATACTATATGTCCAGACTCGTGGTTCAGGCACATTCATCGTTTGTCTAGAAGTGACATGAATAAGCTATAGAAAAACCGAGAGGAGTTTTGGGAAAAATACATCGTAATTTTCTACAATAGAATAGGCTACAAAAACAGTGCGTGTATTGCAGATCTCTCCCGGGTTTTTTGGGGAAAATATGTAATTTTCACCTAATAAATACGCTATTACCCTGTGTATTAGAAATATGACATCAGTATTGAATGTTTTAGTAATTGTGAATATCAGTAATTGTGAATAACAGCAATTTCCAGCAACCTTTTGTGTCCTGGCCCTATTTTCTTTAATACAAGGCCATACCCTGATGCTCCATAATGTTGTTTTTATTTTATATAATTGCTACACACTTATTTACTTCTTTATTGGGAGTGAAGCAGCGGTTATGGGTCCAAAAAAAACAAAACATGACAAGTAACTAGATTCATAGTTAAGCACAAACATCACAACAAAATAAATACAAACAACATTAGACGATCTACGGTTTAATTATTGTGGGACAACTATTCTAGCCAATCGTGACCATTTGAAGTGTTACACACCGTGTTGGTCCAGTATCAACCTTCAGGCTACTGCATCCTTCCTGATCAAATGGAGAACAAGCCGTTCAATTAGAATCAAAGCAGTGTATAAGAAAATTAGCGGTTCTATTTAAGATCCAAAATTCACACTCAGAATGGACAGAGGCACTCTCTGCCGAGCTGGCTGGACATTGGGTGAAGCTGTGTGATCTAAAAAAGATGCAGTTTTAGTTTCACCAAAGATCATTTACGGTAGTTGTGAAAGGGACATTTGACACATAATTACCGTGTAATTGAATTCTTGCAAGGACTGTGAATTTAGTTGCTATGTGGGGTAAAATGTGGATTTCATGCCATTGTGCAATGGTAATAAATTAATGTGCACTGTCTCTCAGGAACCACTGTCTGTTGTAAGTGGAGGGACCTTAACTAAACACAGTGGAACCAAAGGACCAATATGATCCAAAAATATGTAAATGTTGATTGACTTAACATATCTAATGCTGCCAGCTAAAATAGGATTGCAGGTTTGTTGAGCAAATTAACCATTTCTGTTAATTTGCTTAACCAAGTTTTTAGGGGCTCACAAGTGTTTAGCAACATATTTACACTGAATCGACATCTTCGTCTTTTTGTCTTATTATACTTTCTGGCAAAAATGATCACAGTCTAATTGTGTTAGAAAGGATTGGGATTTCTTTTTAATATTAGGTTTCCCTCCATTGGTGTGTCTGTGTCAGCATGCTTGAGCCTGTCTGCACACTAGTCAGGAAATATCAGAGGAACACCTCTTGGTTCCATCCTGTTTCCTCCTGCTCCGTTTCTTGAGCCACCCTTCCACACACAGTGTTCACTCTCAAAACCAATGCACACACACACGCATATACGCACATGTAACTCAAAAACTCACAATCAGCAAAACCTGGGTCAAGAGACATATCCTAACGTAGAGGATATGTCCCTTGTTTGGGGTGTCAACCTTTATTTTGCTTGGAATATAATTCTGTTAGAGAAGAATAAAAACAAAATGTTTGGTGGTGGAATATCTTTTGGAATATCTGGTTTATTATTACAAACAGCAGAAGTAGTAACTGCTGTAGTGTAAAGTTGCTCTGTGGAAATAGGTTGGCATAGCCTTGTGTGAAGGTTACAAGCTTTAACCTAGACTCTATTGTTTATTTCCAAGTGGATGTAGGCCCATATAGCCAATAGTATACCAGTGGATATGTCTTTTGCCACGGTAACCACTCCGCCTGTAGTGCGGTACCCTCCTAACAGCAGCAGGTCGTCTGTTTTTTAAGGAACCTTCCTCAATCAGTACAGTGACAAACAGTAGTGCTTTTCCAAAACCATCAACAATTTGAGTGCTTTTCCTCAACAAAAGTGCTTTTCCTCCCAATCAATTTTTTTTTCTACGCCATCCAGGAGCTGTGCTTATTTCTCCTTTATTTGGGAAGTGTTCCTGCAGAGAGAATTTTCACACTGGTAAGAACAGGTGTTCCAAGCACCACATAAAACCTCTGTAATATCAGGCAACTTTGAATTACAGAGGTTGCCTGGTAGAGTCTTTTATTTATCCAACCCACTAAATAACACAGTGTCATTCAGAACAATGAAATTCTTGTGACATGGCACACGACATCTACGCAGTAAGAAGTAAGAAATATTGTGCAATCTTATCAAAGTATAGGGAAAACTATTTGCGTCACAAGAAGCATTTGAGTACAATATGTTCCCTTGTTTTTCCCTTTGAAGAAATACATTCAGCAATGTGCTCATACAGTAATATGATAAAAACAAAACATTTTAGTTCACGTAATGTCATCTCTAAATAGATCTCAACAATGAGGCAAAGTACACATGGTTTCCCATGAAGTATTTACTGCCTTTCTCTGCCCCATAAATACAATAAATGTGCCCTGGGATCGCCGGAGTATTGTTTTCAATTTCACTCTCTCATTGTAATACAAACAATGGGATCCTGTCAGCAGCTCTAGCAGCATAGCTAACTCAGGAAGAAAACAAATGTAGATATGTTTCTCAGTTATTTTCAAAATTGATTAAAGTATTTTCCACATTCACATAAATAATTAATCCTGCCCATAAATAGAGTCTTGAATGTGTAACAATTAGGCAAATTTGAAATGATGTTTAGACCTCCCTCGTCTTTGCTGGGTTGGCTGTTATTGATGCTGACGTGCCACAGTGGGTTAAAGTACAGCTGAGTGGAGGGTGCTAGCCTGCCACTGCCTTCCGGCCTGCCGCTGCCTGTAGCTTGCTGCCTCCCAGCCTGTTACTGCCTCTAGCCTGTCGGTGCCTGTAGCCTGTTGCCCCTAGACTGCTACTGCATCCAGCCAGCCACGGCCTTTACCCTGCTTCTGTGTCTAGCTTGCCACTGACTCCAGCCAGCCACTGCCTTTTGCCTGCTGCTGCCTCTACCCTGTTGCTGCCTCTAGCTTGCTGCTGCCATTACCATGCTGCTGCCTCTTGCCTGCCACTGCCTCTACCCTGCTCGTCCCTCTAGCCTGTCTTATAACTATGTTAACTGACAAATGGGAGAGAGCTTGAATGATCACATTCTACTGTAGAAATAGTTTCTGCACCACTAAATGAAAGGTTGCCTTGTAGTTTACCATCAGTACTTACTATGGTAATTCACTTGCAGTATCCAAGCTTGTCTTCCGTGTTCTCCAAATATCTGGGGGCACTGTATGCTGAATCACTGGACTCTCTTTAAGTGTAATATTTAACTTTTTTCCAGTACTTGTCAGATGTTATTAGCATTGAAGTCTGCATTTATTGCATTACAAATTGCAACAGACCTCTCAAACAGCCTAAATACTCAAGCCAATAAGTAACAATACATTTTTGAAAATATGTTGTTGAAGTCAGGCTTTCTGATGCCACCATGACTTTCAAGTGATCAAGGCATATACAGCCAAGACTAAATGTAAATGGGTATTGTGAACCAGAAGATACTGAGTGATAGAGGACACGACCATGTAGTCAAAAGTTCTGATGACAACAAGCCCTGTGACATATTGCGTTTTCATGTTTTGTTCACGTAAACTGTCAGTCATCATGTAGATTGCTTAAAACCCGTCATTATATCCTTTAGTCCTAACACTCTAGTCCTATGGTCCCGTTGAGTGAGACCAGTTAGAGGTGACTGTTTGAATGCCGACTAAACAGTTTGTTCGTCCACAAAATCCTCCGGTGCATTTCTGCACAACACTAAACTGTAAACAGGGAGTTATTAGTGTTTGCCAAGAATTGATTAATTGAATTCTCATGCAATTACTGTGTCGAGATTGGAGGACGGGACAGGCCAAAAGACAATTGACAGGTGTAATGGACCAACAGCTCGAGAGGCACTCAAGGCATGAATTATCTTTTGCGTGGGAGAAAGTGCCTTTCCTCTCAATATATGTTACCGCTCAAAACTTTTGACTGGTACTGTATGTCACACCTTATGTACACCTTTTCAGTCAGGATGGGTTTGTGCAGCCACTAGCCAGATTGCTCAGCTGATATGCAGAGGTAAGGCAGTTAACCATTCTTTGCGTTGCAAAGGGTTTACTCTCTAACAATGCGATGAACAAAAGAGCTGAAACCAAGGCAGGTGCTGTTCTTCTTAGGAGACTGATCTTGCCAGAAGGTTCCTCAATTTCTCGATGGGTAATAAGACATTTGTCGACCGATCCCGAATTAGATAGCAAGATAGGAATAATCCCTTTTTGAGCCTGTCGTGGTCAGTGCAGTGCTACTGTAAAGGGCCTTAAACCTCCTGGGAGTTATTGCAGTGAGCCAGGGCCTGGGATAAAATTGGATGTGACTGAAAAGGGAAAAAGGCAAAAACACAGGTAAAAGTTAAGTTACACTTTTTACAATTTGAATAAGATTTTGTCAAGGTGGCAGCTTGAATGTGTGTATTAGAGACATGGAGGCGTGGCTATTATTGACGGCATGGCTTTCAGATGTTTATATTTGGACACCTGTTAACATGCATGTATTCCTGTTCATCAGTCTGTACAGTACACCACAAATACATTAAAAACAAATCTCAAATTCATATTATTTTTCTTTTTTATAATACTAACTTTGCTGAGCACATGTAAAAGGGATTCTTTAGAACAAAAACTATATAATCATAGCGGAGAAAAATATAAATGCAATAAAGTGGTTGCTATTCCAACTTAATAAACCTCAGTATCATACACCCCTTTTAGCTTAGTAATGCCCCTATAAAGCCACACCTTCAGTCCAGCATTCCCCCAGGAACTTTACTGAACTGAACTGAAACAGTGTTTCAGATAGTAAGAGTGTTTCCTTGAGGAACTCCAGAGGTTTCAGATTGTGTTCTGTATATAATGAAAAAAATATTCCTTCTCAAACCTTAGTTTTGCTGTTCCTCAGTGGAAAGTACAAGTGGGTCTTGATTATTTGGTTCCTAAATCACTATAGCCTTGGCAGTGTCCGAGCTCAGGGTTTACTTACTGATTGCTGAAGAACAAAGTCATATTAAATTAAATTAAAATAATTAGAAAGATATGTTGTTTTGGGTAGTTTATATGTCGTATTGGGAGGTTTGCAGGGCATTCTACATCATCATCCAGTACTATTACTAAAGGAACTACTTGCTGCTGGTTTTTCTCCACCTCTCCAGGCCGTGACATTCTGAGGTTTCTCATTAACAGTGGAAACAGAACCCAGTGGCCTGCAAGAGATGTTACCAAGACAAGCATTTCCAGAGTCAATAAAGCCCAGGGAAGATAAGAGAAATGGCCAATAAGATGTTAATGCATCCCAGATGAAGGTAGATGGACAGTGACATATGACCCTGAATTCCTCCACGCTCTAGTGACTCAACTAACATGGTGCTATTGAAACTTTCCCTCTTTTTCTTTGGTGGAAATAAGCCTATTTCTGGCTTCATACTGAATCATGCAGGGCATTTTGTTCTACAGCATTTATGTCTTGTTTATATTTTTCCCAAGAACATAGAGCCTAACACTACAGAAAAGAGGATGAATTTTTGTCATTTTGTTCATGCTTCTATCTAACCCTTTGTTCATACTTCTCGCTCCCTAGCTATAGTTCAGATATTAGTCCATTTTTGTGAAATGACATGCAGACTGGTAGGCTACCTTTTATTACAGAACCTCAAAGGAGAATTTGTGTATAGAAAACACTTGTGGCCTTATCAAAGACGGCTGTTTTTGGCAGAAAATATCCTGTGGATCTTGACCCCTCCCTCAGATCTGTTGTTTTAACAGGCAGAGAGGTGGTTTGGCTTGACTCGTGTTTATTGTTCTCCTTCTTGCTCTCATTCCCCTTTTCTAAAGCTGAGAAAATACTATTCCAGGGCTGTAATTAATGTGCAACAACAGTCCTCTCTACCACTGTATGTTCCAGTGAGGACATACTGTGTACTTCATATGATTTCAATGTGAGTTAACGACTCTGGAAACTAAGGCGGGCAGACATTACTCTGTGTAACTGTTCTCTCGCAAACGTTGGCCTGTTCTGTGTGTTCCAAACTGTTCTGTGTGTTCCAGCCTGTTTTGCGGCAGTGTGTTTTCCATGTGCCTGCTCTTCCATGAGAAGGGCAGCACCTGAGCTCCAGTGCAAATCCGTTGTGTACCGCTGCTCTGGGTCCTTAGCCGATGCAGCCATGCAGGACAAACCTGCCTTTGATCACGTTTTAGTGTCACAAATGCCTCTCTCTTCGTCAGGAGATACTGCAGGTTTGCTTTCTCCTCCAAAGCGGTCAGAAGTCATCTGTCTTGGGTCTTTAGGTTTGGTGTGTATAGGTTCAATTTTGTTTCCTCAATCTTGTTTTGAACCGGCAAATTAGCTTGGTTACTACAGGGAGATTAGAATGCTGAACCTTTTGATATCTTCCCTGGTGGATGCGAACCGAAGTTACCCATACAGGAGGACAGGGCGGCTGGCATCTATACAAGTATGTAGTCATTCACTAATTCCTGTAGAATATATGAAATAAATCATTTACTGATAAAAAATGTAGTCTGGGCCAAATTAAACAATTGCTGTTTTGTTCTTTCAGTTTTAGTTTAGTTCCCAACTCGGTATTGGATACATCAAAGGTATTGTATTATGCAGTAAATATTTTTTATTTACTGCAAAATACAGTAATACATTTTTATTGAAGTTTTGTTAGATGTCGGCTGAATTCTGCATTTGTAATTTTTGTTTGGATGTGTGCATGGAATTTACTGTTCGATTCTGATTCAATATTGTGTTTGTGCATGAAAAAAGAAGAAAGGCTGTGACTTTATGAAAGTACTTACAGCATGTGCTGACATGGTGTTGCCTATTAGAGATTTCCAATTCTCTTTAAAAGATGTGGTCATTTTCTTAATTTGCCTAAATAAAATAAAAACCTTTGAGCAAATCTGTGTGAAAATGTATTAACAACTTTGGTCCACTACATTTTTATTCCTTGCCTTAAATTATACCTAGCAGGAAAATTGGACCTTCTTACTATAGTAGAGGACCGGATTAATTTGAATTGGGTCTGACTTGATCCTTACAGACTAACCTAGCACTCTTAGGTCTTCCCACCCTGACCCTTCACTCAAGCCCTGTCTGTCAAACCTGCTTTATATTTTGGCTTTGTGGGATTTGGTCTGGTGGCAATTAACCCAAGACCACCTACACATATTACATACAGGGAACCAATGGCCTGCGCCAGCTCTACATGGAGGAAAAGCAGCGATTGTGTAAATGTGGGGTCCGGGTATGTCAAAATGGCTGATAGGGGAGGGATTTAAGAAGTGTTAACTCAGATGCAGTCATCATTGTTGATTATTCATTATGTCACTGGCAGGATACTTCTGGTTTTAAATGATGAGCTCTTTTATGTTACATTGAGAGATACAGCCCTACTGTATGTTGTTTACTTTGAAACAATGCAAGCTGAGCGTTGAGGTTCCATGCATCCTGTGGGTGTGGGTCCGGAAAGCCATAGGAAGTTGTCTGAATGAAAGCAATGACCCTTTTGGTTTCCTGTGTGCTTGGTTATCAACCTCAAAAACCCAAGTTAAAGTCAGAGGTTTTGATTGAAAGTTTACTAGTAAGTGTTTAATTTGGTACATACTGTTGAAAACGTTTAAAGAAATTGTGTTTCTGACTCATCCACTATATGCCCTCATGCTCTTGTAGTTGCCCCAACCTGTGAGAGATATTAAGCCATTCATTAATATTGCAAGATATTTCTGCAATAATTTTTCTAGGTTTTATGTCTTAACAACCTTTGAAATAAATGCAATAATATGTCTGCATTAATGCTATAGGGGTTTCAGCCTATTCGTTTTCATCTTCACCAGGATACGGTACTGTAGGTAAACCAGGGTTTTTTGGAGTCCACAGTCACTGGTTAAATATAGCAAAGAAACACTGCAGGCCTGTCACCCACCAAAAGTGAACATTCAGCAGCATCACATCAGCGACATCCCTCTCCTCTCTGTACAATTGCTATGCTCCGCATAGTTCATTGTCGCAGAAAAGAGGAATGTGCGTTTTTGTTTTTTCATGAAGAACATTTTATGCTGTTTTGTCAGTTTTTACAAGTATAGACATAATTTAGACTTTTATGCACGACATACACGTACACAATAATTATACGTTTATTTAGAAGGCAACAGTTTGTCAAACTGCAATGCCCTGGTTTCCATCCGTAGTATCACCCCTACAGAAGAGCAATGGATTGTTCCAGTCAGACACGTCAAGATCGTTGCTTGGAGAGGGGAGAAGCGAGCGAGCTGGGAGAGGCATAGAAAGCCTGCCATTGCAGTTTTACTGCTTTGGATTTGCGGACCAAGTGTTATATTTTTTCCCCCAAACGTTTCAGCCAACGATTTACAGAGAAAATAGAATAAAGCACCGTGTTCGAGTCATTTCAAATGTGTCGAGGATAGAGTTACATCGAGGGAAAACTACTGAAGATAATGAACTTTAGACTTTTCTCACACCATTTCGGGTCATGTTTCTCGGTGTCCTGAAAAAATAAAATAACATTGCCCGGCGTGGCGGCAGCTGGGCGATATACTGAAGAAGGAATTTTGAGCTTTGGTTGAAGTGATAATATAATTAATACTAACAGAAACTTGCTATTTGGAAGCGGAGCAAGCAAGTAAAATGTCTGCCAAAACAGCTTCTAAGGTAGGATACCCGACAGAATTACAAATAAAGTATTATGATCTCTATTGCGCCAAATGTATTACAAGTAGAAATGTGATGCTGTCTACGTCAGCTTGTTCATGTAGTTTGTGTCCCTAATAGTAGAGTAGTTTCTGTGATCCAGGGTCGAAGATGCCTCAACTTTGTTTTTGGTTAATGTAGCTTATCATTAACGCGACGAGAGTGTGTTTGTATGTATGTATGTATATATTTTTACTTGTTTTAATAATAACCAAGAAAGAACTTGTGGACTCACTAAACTGTGTCAACCTTTATGTCAATTTGTTGTTGGTGGTGCCCCAAGAAAATACCTGTTGATCATCCACATAGACATAGAAAGGCTAGGCTACTCTTTCTTCCTAGATTAAGATGCTTGGTTTGTATTGGTTGGTCTGAACACTGAAAATAGTTTCTATCTTTTGATATGATGATGTCATATCTAGTGATGTGTACATTGAGTTGTAACTTTATTACGGTTGTTTTCCGACTGTCAAAGCGCGCGTAAACGAACGTTTTGTTTCACAATGATTTCATGCTCTTGGTACAATACCTCGGTTGTTCATCAGACCCATTTACAATCTGTACGTCTCCAACGTGTATCTATTTTTTTATCTCCGTGTAATTCCCTCGGCAGTTCATGTTTGTCCACTGGGCCAATGCTAATTTTCATAATGAACTGGGGCAAGTGAGACAGTCTCATGTTATTGCTCCACACAGTGCACAAGGTCAACATGACACATTCAAGTAATCTACAACGATATCAACGTTCAGAAAGTGTGCCAGTCGTTTCCCTTTTGCACATAGTTGTTCGAATGATGACCTAGGAATGTGTATCATACTGCTGAAATTCTGGTTGGTCGAGTTCTTCCAGTTGAGGCGAAACCATATCTCAAATGATGTAATGCAGGTTTGTTCTTTCCTTGTCGTTTTTACTACAACAGAGGGAGGAGATGTTTACTTGTTTGGTATTTGAGGAGAAAAGTGTACATTTCTGAATTAAGGTGCTTGGTGTGTAAAGGTTTTCACGTGTTTCTAAAGAATGTGTTGCTAGTAGCATGTATTCATGGAAAACTGATCCATCTGGGGAATTTTGCCTGTCAGTCTCTGGCCCACTTCCCTGTGAATACATCACATGCGCACCATGGACTAGGCCTATAGTGTGCACAGCCCCTTCTACCTTGCGCTAAGGTCTGTTGTTCAGGATCACTGTTTAAGAAACAGCTTTATGGGCTGTGAGCAGTGCATGCCTCACCCAAATTTGTGTTACTGGCTTATTTATATGTATTAGTTGCCTAATGGCTGTGAGTAATGTCATGTGCGAAAGTCTGACTGGTGCGGTTTTACCAGTCCAGTTACTGAGCCACGTGTACACCGACTACAACCAAGAATGTCCCCACACAGATTCCAGTGGTTTCAGTTCCATTATGAATATGGAAGGATACAGAAATGATACAGCCATTTCTGGACCACTGTGTGGGAGCCTGGAACCATTAGTCAGGATCATTACACCTGTAATGGTACTGCCCTAGCCTCTGTCAGAGTTCAAGCACGCTGTTACCAAACCCCAATAACCAGGAAAGATGAATTACTGATGTTCATTATCGATGGTGTGGCAACGTGATCACATTTTCTATGGCATCACGTAGCTGTTTGTCAGAAGGGTCCTCATCAGAATGTTTCCTGTCACTGGGTGAGTGTTCCGCACGGCCCGTGTTTATCTGAGAAAGGGATTAGGGACGGCTCACTCTGCTGTAGGAGCTGCCTCTCCATAGTAAGCAGTGTTTGTGCCGGAGGACCAAGCAGGAGTGCATGTGTTTGTTGCCAACATTTCGAAAGCCGCGTGGAACCCCATTAATCCGGCTGATGCCGCTTGCATTAAAACCAAGACATTAACTCCTCTTCCACCGTGCATTTGAATGCTGTCCTCATTCCTCCCCTTGACGTCTGCTCGAACCCATTGAATAGGAGTGGGACCCACAAAAATCCAAATAATCTGTTGCATCGGTTTGCTCTAAAAATAGGCCCGAAGGCTACTGTTTCCGTGGCAAAAGAGAAGGGGACGGGGGCCGTGAAAGCCAAGAGGTGAAAGGCTCTGCTGTCTGCTCCTCTCCTCCCTCTTGTATGTTTGGAGAGGCTGTGGTAATTATTAGGAGTCCCATGGTCTTACAGTGGACTCGGAACGTGGCGCTTCGCTTTGATCATCATTAGCCTACATGGTATCTCACATTTACATCACTAAGGGAGGGGGGCCCAATTAGAAGTAGTTTTTCTGTCCTTGTTCATCACTGGCAGAGATGCTCTTTGTGACTGACTGGAAAGATGACAGTGCGGAAATGAATCTGGGATGGCAACGCTTGATGTTTCCGACCAGACGAGGCATCTCGCTCTTTCTGTCTGTGCTGTGAGGGGGCCTTTGGACAGAGGCTCTCGAGGTGCTAGGAGACTAGGAACCCAGCCTATGGTGCAGCTGAGCTTTCATGGTTTGGCTGGACCAACTGTTCTAAAACAACAAGAGCACTGAAACATGGCCGTCAAACACCTGGACTCCACTTTTATACAGATTTTAGTTATCAAATAGGGAAATAATGTGAAGCACATTACTGCTTCACACCGCCTCCAGGCTCTCTCCCCAGTCTTTTTATACAATGGAATAACTTTACCGTTTTTCTGTTTATCTTTTACCATCACTCAGATTCTGGGATTTCTATTGTTTTAACATGAGTCAGTGCTATTGGATCCCTTTCATGTCTCTGTGAAGAACATTTGTAAATGTAATATGCACGCCTTCAATCTACTGAGAAAATTGTTGTTAGTATTTGTTTGCTAGCCCCACGCAATCAGAGGTGTGTGGCACTTCAACAACAAGACTGAATGCTTAACGTGCCCCACTGGGCCAGTAGGATGTCCGGTGGGATGAAGAGAGGTCAGTATGCAGGAAGACCGTTAATTCAGATCAAGCAATTACTGTCTCTGCCCTGATAAGAGATACACATAACTCTTTATTTATGTAGTTGATAAACCAAATTATCATTGATTGGATTAGAGAGTTTGGAAGCCTGCCTGTGGTAGGAACGGAGTGCCTGGATGGTCAGCATTTCATTTGTACGTGACTTTGACGATGTGTTATTGCAAAGCTTCAATGTGTTGCTGTTAAGCTTAATATTGTATTTCCTGTATCGTTGCCATGAGGGGATGCTTCTCGGCCTCAGCTCTTAAGGGGATACCGTGTATTTCTTGTGCAGTAGAAAACTACAGACCAAGTCTTAAGTGGACGCCATCGGGTCCAGGAGAGATCCCAGGGACTGTCTCAGGGGCCCTGACGGTTGCCCTGGATGAGGTTCAGCTGAACACTTGTCACAACACTGGGCTCTTCATAACATTCACCACAACTCTCTCCCTCTGGGCAGCACAGCGGTCCCGTCCGATGCCTGTTTCTATTTCGGTTTCTCATGGCAGTGTTTTCTGCTGAGGTTCATGTGAGGTGAACTAGCCTGAGACGAGGGTGAGTGTCTGCTCAGGCTGGGTTTGGACGTTAGTTCGAGCACCCACCCTCTGCTCCTAACCAAAATGGGTCAAGCTGTGCAAGATGGAGTCAGATTTATTATTTATTAAAGGTCCTTACATTGACCGGTGTGATGTGGCATTTCAGTACTTTCTCTTTGTAGGCCATTGACAATAAAGCACAGAAATTAGACTTTGGAAGTGGCTTCACCATTGTTATTTCGTCACGGGTCCTTAAGGCGGTGATAAAAAGGTGAGGGCAGCCTGCTGTTATGTTTGGTTTTGATTGCACTGGTACTATGCTAAGCTGCTGCTCCTTTAGAGAAGTTCTGTATGCTTCATGCCAATGCCTTTATCTGTGGAAGGAATGTGAAGTGTGTCAGGCTGAGGTGAGGCAGGTGGACGGAGTGAGAGAGCAAAAGAGAACGAGCCGCATCGGACCTGAGGGAGAGACACTGCCTGGCTAATCTGAATCACATGGAACCTTGAAAAAACCCACCTCATCTCTCACCCGTAATCACAGCCTTAAGTCCTGGACAGACTTTTCAGCGTTTTACAGCCCACAATTATTTTCTTCTCACCACGTTCTTTCTGTTACCAGTGAATTGTGGCTAGTTAGTGAATTGAGGTTGACAGTGTTAGCTTATTTGAGGGTTTTTAGAGGGGCTAATCTGTGTAAGGCAATACCAAACACAGCTGTAGACTCAGTTTATTGACATCCAATTGTTTTTAAGATTGTGAAGGAGTAACGGCACACTGTGTTTTGGGAAGAGTAACAACCCGGCCTATGTTTGGGCATTGTCTCAGACAGGTGGGCTACCCATTCTGTCTGTCTGCCGTACAGTCTGTCCCCCTGTCTCCTGCTGCTTGGGCTCCTGGTGTGTTGTATGTTTTTACTGGTGTGCGTGAGATGTGTGTTTAAGCTGGCCGGATAATCACAGGGATCATGCCTGGTGGAGGAGGGGCGACGTGGTGGAGGTGCTGACTGGGACGTGACATTTTCCTGGGCTGGTCAGTCCTTCGCAGGGGGTTTAACTCCTCTCTGGCCCTCCTTTCCCCTGAGTCACACTGGTTGGACCTTCATGAATGGACGGATGCTTGCTGTGCTCTGGCTGGCAACTACGCCTCAGCTCGGCTTTTCTGTTTGCCTTCTCAAGCTGAGGATCCGGGGTTTCTGTAGCTAACCCAGTGTGAATTTGGTTTTGTAAAATGGGCGATTTGATGTCCCTGCCGTTCCCAGCAAAGCATCCATCCTGGGGTTGTTTGGCAGGTCGGGTCTCTGGGAGGATTTACCCTCAGTCAGGATGGACCCACAGGGGATTTGAGACTGGCATGGCTGGTGGGTTCTGTGTAACGGATTGACTGCAGCGCTCCATGTTTTTATCCCTCTGTGTAAACTTTTCTTTTATTCATTCGTTTAAGGAGGTTGTTGTGAGGTAGTTTACATTTAGTTGCCTACCTGTAATGACTGATGCATTATTTACATATTTCTGCATAGAACATTTTCCATTAAGATGTATAAGATCATATCTAACCATAGTTGCGTGTTTTCTTGGCTGGTCACGTTTCTTCATGGGAGACTCTCCATTTCATGATGTCTGCTCTCTGTTCTGTACATCTGATGTCTTATTAGAACATGCCTTCATGCAGATCAGATTAAATCAGTCTCAAACACAGCTGCACATCACTTACTCCACTGTCCCCCCCATACACGAGAGCGACAAGAGAGAACACAAGAGAGGGAGTTTTAGTTTGTCTGTCCCTTGGAGCGACTCAGCCATGTTTTCTTACTCATCTCACCACCCCCCTCCCAGTCTTGCCTTTCCAAACCCCTGTTGTGTTCTAGAATAGCTATGATTTCAGCCTTATCTCACTGGGAAAAACATCATTACTCCATCATGGAGACAAACCATTTTAGCTCTGGTGATATTATGTTGTAAAACAGATTTTCTCATGAGACGCGTCATCACAACTTATCCTAAGATTGCAATTTTTTGCTGGTCAACTTTGACTCCTTTGACATCTTCTCCACTGCAAAGCCTCATTCAAATGTTATACTACGCCACTGCAAACACTTTTTTACTGTATGTGAAATAAAGTAGATTTGAGTTAAATGTTTCCAAGGTATTGAGATGTCCAGTAATGTAATTAACAGTTCCTCAGGAGAAGGAATGTAATCTTTGCTGTGTTTTTTTATCGCCCTGTATCCTGTTTATACATTCTACTAATTAAATGCGCCATAATTACCTGTTATGTGCAGTCAGGATTTAAACAAGGTCTTCCTGCCACTGATTACATACACACAAACACACTAACCAAATTGTCTGTTCTTTCACAAATGGCTAAAGCGGGGATTGTTTGTATGGTGGATTGTGCCAGAAGTCATTATATGTTGCTGACAGTTCACCTATGGCTCCTGGTGTGTTGAACCTAAATTCCACATATAAACCATTTTCACATCTTGTTGAAACGGACATCAAATTACTAAGAAAATAAAACCCACTGCTATTCGATCTCTCTTCTACTATTTGTTTGTTTCCTCAAACAAACCTTTTGGTCAACCAGCCACTGTACCAAGTCGATAAAAATAACAAAAATCTACCAGCCAAAAGTATTTACCCTTATTCCACTTTAAAACACAAAAAACCTGGACATGCTTTAATTTTTTGTGCAATAATCTATTCCTAGTTAGAAGTCATTTTCAATTATATTGTTCAATTGAATATATTGCTCAATTGGGACACAACGTTTACTGTAGTAAAACTTATTTGCACTGCTATCTGTGGGAAAAGGTCCTAACAATAGGTTGTTTGAATCTGACATTTTTGCTAGCTTGCTGTTACGCCTACATTGAAAAACAACAAGCCATGGGACTAAAACAATATAAATAACCAAGAAACCTGAAAAGTATGTTTTCCTGAAAGATATTGTCAGGTTAAAAGTTTCTCCTGCCAAGGCTTTTAGAAATGAATCTTTTAACGTTCCACTTTAGTCCAGGCTGCAGTGCTTAGCCTGTCACTGCCACTGCGTACGTTGTTGAATTTAATTATAAGGGATTTGGGGTCCAGTTCTGAAACTGAACAGCAGAAATAGTTTTGAAACAGCAATGGATTCTAGTCATAATTGACTATAGAAAACGTTTTGTAGCAACAAATGTAGTGAAGTGCGGTTTGCACTTTATAGAGCCCCGGATCGGTTACCAGGATTTCTACCTCCAGCTAAAGGTCACCACGGACTCTTTAGCCCATAGGAATATTGCTTTTTTGGGAGCACATTAATACCACATGTCAATGCCGCTGTGAAATTCTGTCCTCATTCTTCTTTTTAAGAACAACATCCATAGGACGTATCAGGCCCCATCCCATCTAAGTTCTGTGTTGCAATTAGTTCTTGAAAAATGACATTACTAGGTCAACGCATAGATTAAGGCTGAGTTTATGTAAAGTGCTCTTGATGTTGGTGGTATTAGTAATTAGGGTATTACATTATTATGCGTACTACTCATTAATGCATACATATTTTCCCTTTCTCCCTGGCATTGTAATTGTCTCTTCAGAACTGCAGGGTGGGAACAGAACATGGCAGGCCAGGCTCCTGACTGTAACTAACTCATTAATTCACTAGATGTAGGCCTCAAACCAGCCTATTGTGACTGAGAGGCTCTGAAAGCTTGGGAATTCCTCAGTTAGTTTGGCTTCTTGTTTTAATGGTGCTGAGCCACGTGACCCTGGCTGTGTGTGTGTGTGTGTGTGTGTGTGTGTGTGTGTGTGAGAAGGCCCAGTCCTGCTGTGTGAGTGTTGTGGACCTGCCTGCTGGGCTGTACTGTGGGGACGGGCTCCGTCGATCTCTGGAGGCAAACTGCGTCAGGCTCAAGGACCCCCTGCTGAATGCACTCTTTGTTTTACCACATGACGTTTTTCGAATCCCCACTATGGTGACATGAGAACGTGCTGTCGACGGCCATGTTGGTTTTGTTTTCTACGGACCAATACAGACAGGTCCAGCAGCCACACCCCGTCTTCTTACCGTGATGAAGATCCCGCTCATATTCAAAGTCCGGTTCCCCTGCCAGAGACCCATTTGTTTGTATGCTTGACAATTGTTGCACCTTGTGTGTTTTGCCTGGGAACAGTGGTTGTGTTGTTTCTGTTTTCATGACCAACCCAAGCATGTCCTTTCACTTCTATCTTGAGATCTATGTGTGTGTGTGTGTGTGTGTGTGTGTGTGTGTGTGTGTGTGTGTGTGTGTGTGTGTGTGTGTGTGTGTGTGTGTGTGTGTGTGTGTGTGTGTGTTAGGTCTAACAGAATATAGAGTCTAGTAAAACCAGAAGAAATTTGATTCATGTGGACCTTTTGCCGGTCCCCATGAGACAAAAGTCAATTTCTGGCTCAGGGTTTACGTACAAACTTACAATTAGTTTTAGAGTTAGACTTGGGGCTTCTTTAAGGTCCAGGCATTGTTGGTTAAGGTTAGGCATTACACCTAGGTAAAGTTCAGGCATAAATGTTAGTAAAAGGCAGTATTTTTCTGGTAGTAAAATATCATTAATATCAGTAATAAAACTAATTTCTTCCTCAAACTCCTGCGACCTGCTCCTTCTCCATCTACACTCGTCACACTACAACTGTAAGCCAGTGTATTCATTATTTTGTATTTTGTCAAAACTGTCTACTTTTAATAGAAGAATTTAGGAGAACTCTGAGGTTATTTTGTGTTTGTTTAGGTTCTGCAGGCAAGATCTTGGTCTCAGCACTCTGTTTTTCTATTGAATCCACTGCATTGTATCATCTGTGGTCGTTTCCGTAGCTCTTTCCGTTGTGAGTCTTTGCTTCCCTGTACTCTTGCTTTATTTTCTTTATTTTATCAGGGATCTGTTTGTTAGTTCGGGTGAAACCCATCATGAGAAGCCTAAGACTAAATGCTACACATTGATATACGAACAGGACGAAATGCAGCGTTTTCACAGCAGGTAACGCATCAACCTGCAAACTCCGCCGTAAGTCCTAACGTCTGTGGCTTGGCGCCAAGAGAGCCAAACTACTGGGCCACGGCCGACTGGGCCACGGCCGACTGGGCCACGGCCGACTGGGCCACGGCCGACTGGGCCACGGCCGACTGGTGGCACCGGTCCGTATCAGTGGAACCAGAACATGGGCAGGCCTTCGGTGTTTGGCCCCAGTGGAAGCGAGGCTGTAGCCTCTCCGCTGCCTATACATAGTCCCCAGGCACTCCCAACCTCGGGTCCTTTGCCACTGTTGCAGAAGATATTTCTTTCAGGGGGAAAGAGTTCCCCCCTCTCCATGTTCTCCTCCTGAACTCAGTGTTTCCAGTGTTTTCAAAGAGAGGATGATGGAGGTAGGGAGAGCATGGCCTTGGCTGCCCCTTATCAGCACATTCCTGGGCTATGTTAAGGTGTGTGTGTGTGTGGCTGATAGCTGTGTGGCTGGTGATTGGCTGAATTCCCAGTGTATCGACAGGCTATGAGGACCTACAAGGCCAGGTCTGGTAGAGCTGGAGTCATGAACTGAAAAGGATCCACACTGACAGTACAGACTGCTGTTGCATCATAGCCCTACAGAGATGTTTCAAATGGAAATGGCTGTTTCCCAGTGTGAGTGTTGGTAGTAGTACTTTTTGTTGTTGCTAATTGTAAAATCAGGCCCTGATGCTACAGTGTAGGTACTGTGTGCAATCAATAATACATAAAGCGCTCTAGATAAGAACAGCTGCTAAAATACAAAGAAGATGTAATGTGCAAACAGACAGGCAGTATCTTTATTTGCTGTCTGAAAAGTACGGCATTTTCCGAGGCTGTGGCTCAAAGTAGTTTTCAGCCTAGTGATATGTGATATAGTGCTGTTAGAACAGAGGGTGTTGGTTTTCCCACAGAAGCTCATGCTGCCATCCTCACTGCTGCCATAGACTGCTGATGGTCAAGAGAGGACAGTCAGACTCTGGTTGAGCAGGGATGACTTGCTAGGCTACTTCAGCTAAGTTACAGCTTCAAGACCCATCTCCAGGGGGTAAATGAGTTTAGAATGTTAGTCCCGCACGCAAAAAAAATAACGTGTAGACTGTTTTCATTCGGAACACAACGCGCAACGAACCAATCGTCCTGTACCGAACTGTATGGTACAGATACCGTTACACACAAAGAACAATAAAATATTGTACCTGTAGTATGTATTGTGTTATGCCAGTGGGATATGCCTCTACACCTGGTTTATCATTCAGCTGGCAGCAGAGCCATCAGAATAATCCCAAATGTGCAAACCCCGCCCATCTGGAATCAGGCCAGATATCTATATGTGGTAGCGCTCTAGGCCGTCTGAGGCTGCCGGTCGTCAGTGCAGATGTGAGAGAGGTTCAGTGAACAGCACAAGGCTCGGAGACTACCCGGCCTGAGGGAAGAATCACTACATTCTCCTCCACATCAAAAACAGCTGTAAACGGACAACACTGGCCATACACAAACACTGTGGTGCGTCCCAGGGGCCATGTTCTCCTGGGATTGACAGCCAAGGTCCAGCCAGCCAAGGTCATCCTGTGGGGTTTAGGTCCGTGTTTGTTTCGACTAGCCTTTTCCAGCTTCATGAGACTGACAGTACGGACGTTTGAGAGGAAGAGACAGAAACAGGGTAGAGATTAACCGTTTAATCCCTGGATTATGGGTTTTGTATTTTATTCCTCCGACTATTAACGTCAGATGTGTTAGGGCGTCCGGCATGCCTGCGATGCAGAAATCCCCATGGGAACATGATGACGAGGGAAGTCTGACAGGGAGAGTTCTCCGGGTGTGATCGGTGCTGGTTGAAATGAACCGACTCCAGCGTGTTTTGGTGTGTCAGCACATTCGGCGGCGAGGCAGCGTCACATGATCAGCCCACTGGCTGTCCCTCCTCATCGCCGCTCATGGCAGGAGGCTGTCTGCCAGGGTGTCTCTCATTTGGCTCCCGTCCTGCCCGTTACTGGGTAGAGGGACTTACTGCCACATTCGACACGCACCTTTTCTGTGTTTACTTTGTGTCTGTGTGTTCATGAGAACAGGGAAAAGGAGGTTTGATTTGGGGAAAGTGTGTTTCTCAATGCGTGCCAGGCCATGTGATTGTGTGTGTTACTGTGCTCAAGTGGTGAAAAAATGTCTAAGCTTAATGCACACACCACACATTATCTTATCCATCTGATCAGAGGTCAGTTTGGCTTTCCCGAAAATATGGATGTGCACTACTAGTGTACCACAGAAACTCAACTGCTAAACATGTCAGGGTGTCACCAAAGTGTGCAAAAACATTTGGGAACACAATTGTTGAGGTAGTTTTAATTAACCCCAGCAATGACAATTAACCCCAACAATGTTGGGCAACAGCAGAGAGCTAGAAATTCTCCAACCTTTTCATGTACTTTTAAAAATGAAACACAAGCAACACAGACAGGGCACTGACATTTTTGCAGCGAGACACAAATAATATCAGACAGGTGGGTTCAAATACAGTACATTCACAAACATTCAGTTGTCAGAGGAGACTAATGATCATGTCTTTTCTAGCATGCCTAAAACGTCCCATGTTAGAGAGGTGTGAGTGGGTTGCACGTTTTGAAAGGGGTCCAGGGTTCGGACAGCCTGTGATGTTGGTGGTGATATTCGTCAGGCTCTGCCCGGGGCACAGGCTGGTTGACTGAGTGTATGCAAAAGAGAAAGTCAAAGCAGTTGTCAAGGATGTAGAAGGCAGACAGAATCACCAGTTCCAGATCAAAACACTGGTCCAAATTATATTGAACTTATTTAGCAGCCTCATGAAATTGCACACTTGAAATGATAGGGTAACCACACCTACGTTTAAAATAATTGTAGTGGCTTTTTTGTGTTACAAAAACCGGAATAATCAGATATTTTTTTATTGAGGTACTGTATCACCAAATAATCTTTGTGTGGCCAGCCAATGTGTTTGTGTGTGTTTGTGTATTTGCACACACACTCACAGGATACAGCTGCATCCTAGGACCTCTTTTCTTCTGGAATACAGCGCGGAAGACCAATGAGGTTGGTTGCCATGATGGGCATGCATGCCCACGGTGACGTCACCAAGGGAAAGTCGTCGGCTGGTGCACGCCGCGGCTGTGGGTGTTGCCCTTGTCTGATTGGCCAATGCTGGCCTCGTCTCTACTCTAACATTCTAAAGCTAGTGTGATGGGTTCTCTCTCTCCCCAGAGCACACAAGCTATTTATAGACTGATTGTGAAGAACCGGATTAGGCATTTTTCACAACAGTTTTCCCTCATTTTCTTTTTTGCAGCAGGTTTTGTGAATGTTGTCCCAGCAGAATAATGCGAATTGGCTGCTAATTTGTTAGTATTTAGACATGGTAACATTTATGGAAAAATAAATGCATAATTTCAAATATATTACTGTAAAGTATGTAAAATGTATAGATAATACAAAGCAATGGAAACACAATTCTATAATCTCTCACTGTATTCTTCTCAGGCTTAGTGCAATAGTCATATCTTAAAGATGATGAGACGCTCAGAGGGGGTTATGTCATAGGAAAGCTTGTAGTGGGATTGTGTCACCTCTTCTGTGTAAGAAACTAGTGTGGAGCCTGTCTGTGTTTGGCGGACAGCAGCCTGTTGTTTGTGGAATTTGTCACCACCTGAATGGAATAGTGATACAGTACAGCCCATTATAAAATAGGCTTTTTAAATCCTAAATGGATATAAATAAATACATTGTTTTGTATAATGCATATTTTTTTTATAGATGTATGTTATGTGTCTATGTTCATTCATATATATATATATATGCATATGCAAGTAGGGATCATATACAGCTGCTGCTGTCCTAACCAGATAGTCATTGATTCAAGCTCCCTCACCTGACATCCTCACTTAGCTTTTGCGGGTGACCTAGCTGCCTGACAGTCGGTGGAGCAGGATGAGACCAGGAAGTCCCTGCTGACATCCCAGGTTGCCTCACCCACAGGGCTTCCCAGCCACTCGTCATCCTGCCGCACTGTCAGGTCTCAGAACCACACCGCGGTGGCTCGATCTGTGTTCCAGTCAGGTCTCAGAACCACACTGCGGTGGCCTGATAGCTGTTCCATTGTTCTAAAGACGCTGGTGACCAGTTAATAGTGGTGATATGGCCCCTCGGCGGTTGCTGGTCCAGTGCCAAAGTACCACAGTTAATGACTGTACGCAGGAACTATGCCTTAAGAATGTCTTTTAGCCACGGTATATTGGTTAAACACCACAATCCCCTGGGTGGCTTACTGGTTAGTTATGGGACACCAGGCAGCCGGGGGTCTGCACTCAGCCCAGGGCACCAGGCTCGTCTCCGGGTTGTTGCTTTTCTGTTTTGACATGGTTGCGTGAGGCCAATGTTTTGAGTTTTGCCATTTGTAATCCCACCCGTCGGCCTTTGGAGACGGGCTGTAGTTCAAGCTGGGCCGTAGGCAAATGGAAAAACTAACAGAACCGTGAATTTCACAATAGAACTTGCAGTGGGAAACGGGCCCATCGCTGTTCTCCTCACCAGCTATATGTACCTCCTTGTCTCAGTCACTTCCCTGTTTGGGCTCAAGTCACTGTGAATGGCCAGTTCTGTTGTTGCCTCCAGTGTCTCATACACTGTGTGTATGAACAGTCTGTAATGCTGTGCAGCCTCCCACTCCGCTACATACACTGGCACGCCGGCATTTCCTTCACATATTTGACCTGATCACATCTGATCCGGTAAACACAACAGGCCCGGTGCACTGGACTCACTGCTGCCCTGAAACCCTTCCACTGTAGAGGATGAGTGTGTGTATGACTTGGATTTGGGCCCTGCTCTGTAATGGGGAGAAAGAGAAACAACCGGGCCGATGTAGAGCATTGTCCAGCGAGCTGAGACTGTCACGATTTGAAAAGAAGAGACAGTTGTAGAAGTAATCAACCCAAGGTCTACATGGTTTGATTGGGAACTTTTTCAAATCTAAAACGCAGGTGCGAGAGTGTGTGTGTTGATTGTGACCTAGAGGATTTCCCTTCAGGGAAGTGTTATTGTGCGATAGAAAGGAACTGCTCCTCACCTGTCAATACAGAACCATTGCAATGAGCTGTTGGGCAAGGGCAGCTTTTGTTTTGCTTTAAACCTCTGGTAACATGCTGCAGAATTAATTTCATTTAGACAATGCATCAAAATGATTTGTGTATAAAGCATTAGCCTGCCAGTATTCATGTTCTATTTGGGGGTTCTGGTCCATTATGGTTATGTATTGGACTGAATACGTCACATTTGGTAGAGTGGTTGCTGGGCAGACCTAATTGCAAGTTTTTTTCCCCCCTGTCACATCCTTTAAATAACTTTAATAATATATTGTACCCATCCATTACTGCTGTGGGCTTTTAGGGACATATGACCAATGTCTGCCTTATGTAAACTCTCTGAAGTATCCATTCTATTTTTTGGAGTTCATGTGATTTGAGATGGGAAGCTTGATAACATGTTGTTATGTTATCAGAACTGTCTTCATTGGAGCTGCAAATGTAATGATGGTCCTGTAATTACGGATCACCTAATTACACCTTTTATAAGTGAGTGGTTAAGGAAGGTGTTGGCTGCAATTGTCTGGTAGACCTATGGTATATCACACTACAGACACTGGCAGGAAGGGCCAGATCCTAGTCGGTCAGACTGTCAGACAGACAGACAGACGAGGAGTGCTTTAAACACAGTCCCAGTGTGAGCGGGACAGAGGGGATAGTTGGGGTGTTCAGCTGTGTCTCTGTGTTAATGTGTACATAACAGGATCACATGTCCCCAGCCCATGTTGACTCAGTGCTTGATGTTCACGTTAGGCTGCCATGACAACCCAGGAGATGTGGGCCTGTCTTGGTTTACATCAGAACCACAAACCCACCCCACTCTAGCATGTTCATGTTCTGTTTTTAAGCAGAACATGAACATAAAAGGAGATGTGTTGTCGGGCACCATTGTGTTACTTTTACATGATGGCATTGTCTAATATTCGTGCAGTATGCTGCCTCATGTAGGCTACATATTTTTATAGTTAACTCTTTTTTTGGCTGTATGGTATTACCTTGGTCATTGTACTTCTGCCATGTTTTGAATATGATAGGTTTCCAAGGAGCTTTTCTCCATCCAGGGTGTTTCCTCTCCAAGCTGAAACTATTCCTTACTTACAGGAAGGGGACTCACCTTCCTGTGTGTTAATCCTGCATTTGGTAGCTTCCTGTTCCACACAATCACCAGCCCACAGTTACTGACCTAATGTTCTTCAAGGATTTTGCCTCACGGTAACATTCACTTTAACGTTACCCATGTATTGTCTTTAGGTGTGTGTTTCTATATGTATTAGGGGACAGTATGATATCTACTAGATTTACAACAGACCAGTGTTACTGTTGACAGAGCAAGGCCCTTCTGGATGTATTCTCTGACACGCCTTTTTTGGATTGTATAAGGGCTTGGTGGCTTATAGTGGACTACATGACATCAGTGATAAAGGAGAAACACAGAACCCAAACAAATGTCACCCCCTGTGTTTCCTGTTTGACCTGGCTGACTTGTCTTGTGTTCTCCAAACTAGGTGTTGCATCCTCAGAATTGGTCATCTGGTTTAAATATGTGGTATTGAGAAACAAAAGATATGTCAATAGAACCAAGGTTTCAAGTGTAACAATTTGTTTATGAAAATTAGTTAACACAGTATATTTTGGTTGTTGAATACATACATTTTCTAATGTGATGGATCCCAAAAAATGGTCAGAATAGGGCCAGGGGATTGTAAAGAAAGGGACCCCCATCTTAAGATGGCAGGCATTTAGAAAGCCCCTGCAAATATATCTCCCACACTGGCCTTGATGAGAGTAGAAAAATAGGAGTTGTTATTGTTTGGCACTCTCCAACCAATCCAGTAATAGATCCGGTCCATGCGAAGGAAGGGTTTAAATGGACTGTTGCCTTGTTAACATGCAATAGTGGAACTCTTACCCGTTGCTCTGAAATCCAGAACCTCTATTGGACTGATGATGACAACCTGATATACCTTCATCACCTGGTATGGTCAAGTCACGGATTTCTCCTTCACGTGTGCTTGTTGATCGTCTGTCAGCACCGCTAGTGGGTCCAGTCATAAAGGGAAAATATCTATCTATCTGTTAGTGAGTTGATTACAGTTCATTAATTCAAGGGAACAAGAAACCAGGCAAGCCTAGTTCAGCCGGCCCGCAATAAAAAGTGTTGCCATCTCGGGATTCAAACCTGGGTCGCCCACTGGAAGGCTGTGTTGTTAACCACTACCCCACAGAGCTGTAGATTTCACAGGTGTTATCAGTACAGCCTCTTGTGTCAACCCTGAACAAATATTTTAACAGCTAATCGGCCATTTGTTGATGATATTGATACAGTAAAACTGACCAAGCTTTCTTATTAAGTTTACCTCCACCATAGCGACTATGAAATGTATGGCTATTTTAACAGCTTATTAGCCAGTAATAGGCTTACTAGTATCTACTAACATCCTAGGAATAATCTAAAGAATTGAGCGATTGCTAGCGAGACTGGTTTTAGCCAGCGAATTGTTTATCTATATAATAATTCGTAATGCTTACTTTGCTTTGCCTGTGTGGAGATCCGAACACGGGACCTATAGTTTACAGTTCCGCTTCTCTAACTACTATGCTAGTTAACAAGGGGGACTCAGTCAGTCAGTCACTCACTCAGTAAGAGACATTTGCTCTTCTTGGCCAGCTCCGCTTACGCGGTCCTGTAAAAATACATTTATGGAGTAATCAATTACAAAAAGCTATGTAAAGTTTGGCTATTGCTGCATCTTAATGTGGTTGGGAATGATGTGTGGAACACAAAGTTTTTAAACCAAATATAGCTGGCATAGTTAGCTACTGTAGGCTTCACTAAGAAAGGCACTGTTATGAGTTGATGGGTAATGGCTTCAGGTACTTTAGCCAAGTCCCGTGCGTCTACCACTGTGAACCTTTTCTCACCGTAACGACTTTCAAGCCAGTGTTATAAGAACATCTGTGTGTCCTTCACGCTTTATGTAGGCCTAATAGTACGTAGGTTACAAAAATGTAACTCTAAGGTTTTTGCTTAATTTGTATTACAATCATCCAGTTACATGGATATTATTTGAATAATGCGCATCCCTACGACATACTTGCGCACATACACTACATCTACAACTTACCTGAAGCCTAACACCCAACTGTCACTTGAGTACAAAACATAACCCCTAAACCAACCAAAATGTCTTTCCTCTGCCAACTTTTCCATGTTTTACTATACTTGTGAGGACTTCAGTTACATATAGTAACTATAGTGAAACATGTACACACGCTCTGGGGACCATCATTAGACAGCGCTCAGGATAAAGAGCCTGTTATAGACCTAAACACTCAAACAGAGAGAGCATAAAAGAGCCCCAGTCCTCTTTGTGAAACCTGTCTGCTGCAGGTTATTTCTGTCCTGTCAGTAGTATGGCCAACACACTGTTATGTTGTTGAGTTTACCCTTTGAGGGCTGCGAGCCTGTGAAAGCTCAATAACACAAAGAGGCCTTTTTACCACAGATCAAGGCCCGGCTGGACACTGGACTGCCCACTCTTGTCTGCCCTTTGTTTTTCAACACAGGGCCTCTATGGCCACAGCTCAAGCCTGACTAAATGTGAAACGTGTATAAATCAACTCATTGTTTTATGAAGCTCTGTGTGACTTTTTGATTGGATAATCACCATGTTGGTGTTCCTTGCTTCTTTTCTTATGAGTTAAACGTTGATATCTAGACTAATGGAATTTTCCCAAAACTCCTGGCTGCTGTTTCAGTAAGAACGATCTCCAACTTGAACTGTGGAAGTTCAGTTGGAGATCAGACCACGCAGAGGACCCTACTGCAAAGCACTGCAAATGTGATATTACATTATATTTCTTATTTTTATCAATATTGCCTGATCCAAGGGCCTATTCCAAGGGCCGTGGCTGCCATGCCTGTTCC
>JACXGJ010008046.1:0-28427 GCA_016801105.1 Esox niger | reverse complement strand
TTTCTAAACCAATTGCATAGGAGGACTAAACAACGTACTTTCTATCACCAATCACAAAATGGTTGACAACTGGAATAGACGACGGACATGCTGATCGTCCAATTACAGTATGCTCATAATTTCCTTACAGTTCAGAGGTGCATTCAGTTTGCCTTAACGTTTGATACAGTTAGCAACGGTTTGTTCTGTACAGTGTTTTCAAATATTTTTTGTTTCTCCTGCCCACCGATGGATGTTTTTTTTTTCATGGAGGTGAAATGAGTGAGGAATTTGTTCAATATAAAATGTTGCCCAGTAGCTTCCTTTCTACATGAGGCTTATCTGATCTAAAATACGTTATGCACTGCTTAGTTTGTTACTGTAGTATACTGATTTACTGGACACTTGACATCCCAGTAACTTTGAGAAAGAAATACTATTTATCAGATTTCTCTCTGATGCCGGTGGCCCTGCTTCAAATAGTAAATAATTTACAAATAGCAAATCAGCAAGTTATTTAACTTGTCTCTAGTTAAATAACTCATTTTATAATAATGACATTATGTTCTTAAAGATAGGTGCATAGAAGTGACTTGGCTCTCTATTGGCTCTTAAAGTCGAACCAGTACCACACATTTATCTTGGGTGAGATACAATATTTACATTGATATTTTTTGTCATTTATAATTTGATTTTCTATAACTGCATACATTTGGAGACATCCTAAATAGCTAGATTGACTACTGTGACGTGCATTAGTCCAGACATGAGATGACGTGTGCCTGGTTTGGTTCCAGTCTCACTTCCAGTGTGAGGTGAGGTCATAGACTCAGGAGACGGGAATGGAGGAGATGGGAGGGATGCCAACAAGAAGGAGAATATAGCAGAAGGGAAAGCAGACTGATTGACAGTTTACAGTTTGGGGAGAGAGAAAGAGAAATGATTTGTTAGGATGCAAAATGCACTTGAGGCCTTGAGTTCCCTGCATTCCAGCCTTTGTAGCAGGATCAGGTTTGTAGTTTCCTTCCTCCCTAGTATGGTAGAAGGTTAGGCAGTTAGATTCCTGCCTCTGTGGTAGGCCAACAGTTTCCTAGCTCTCCATTTGGCCAAGACTTTGCTGCCTCTCAGAATGGCTAAGATGTTCTTTCCCCTGAAATACTGTTGTTAAACCTATATTTTCTTGCCCCTTTCCAATCCTTATTTTCAGCGAAGTTAAACACCCAGGTACAGATTGCTCTCTTTCTCTGTTTCTCCCTCTCTCTCCCTCTCTCTGTCTGTGTGTGTAAGCCTACAGCCGAATCAAAACTAAAACAGGGACCACCAAATGGTGATTTAATGTATGCTACAAATACGCAGACCCTGGCCATCATGTAGGACAAATGTTTCCTCAGTTCACAGCCTTAAACGTAGCTTCAGTTTATCTTTCACCACAGGCAGGCTCTCAGCTGCCAGTCCCAGGATCACCGACATGTAGTTGCAGGTTAAAATGTTTCTAACCTATGTCCCTGGACTCCAGGCTTGATGCTAGGTGATGTGGGTGCGTGGAAAGTGAATCTGCTAATTGGACAAATTGATAGGTCTACCCGCTGCATTCAGTTTCTATGGTAATTCCCCTGAGAGAAAGAGGTAACGCTGAGGGCTTAGTGGCTGATTGGACTGTAGCCCTCTGTAGTGTAGCAGCGTAGCTAAACCCTGCTTACAGGACATGGAGCAGGAGGGGCCATTTCAAATGTTTTGGTTTTATCAGTAAAAAAACACACGAACATTTACTGCACAAGGGGAGGATAATTTTATTTCCTTCTTTTTTACATTTGCCATTTAGCAGGTTTTGGTTTCTATACTTTTTGTAAATTTGGCTGTTTTCTTTATGTAGCTGATGTTGATTAACTATTATTTATTAACACATAGTTGACTATTTTCTACTGAAATACAGTTTCAATCAGAAGGACATGAAAGAAAATAATGCTGGTTAATGGTAAATGAGGAAGAGGTGATTATATAATTTCAATTTCTATGACAATTTTGGATGGGCTGTATCAGTGGCTCTCAAACCTCTCCTGGGGATCCCCAGCCATCTCACAAACGAGTTTCGTCCCTGAACTAGCTCACCTTAAAGTGTGATGGAAAATGCACTTCAAGATGATTCTTTGAAGTGATAAAACATAGTTGACGTGTAGATGACACTGACTGTGATTCTGAAAACGCATATTATGATGTTGAAGCAAATCATCATAATGTAAGTCTGCAGTTATGCATTGCTCATTGGTTTTTTAAAAGAAACCTACAGATAGTGTTTCATATATTGTATACAACTCTGAATATACTAGTCAAGAAACTAGCTCGGCAAACGCTAGTAGTACTGAATGTCCAACTGTGTCACAAAACAATGCTGATGTGGTAAATTAGATATCTGCATGTTTTGCAGCCTTGTTACATTCATTGTTGTCTGTGGTGGTCATAATAATTTGTTAGTTACATTTATTTGTCAGGGAGGAAATGCAATATGAACATTTCCAGAATACCCCAAACCAATAATAGAGCATCATTTCATTGTACTGTATATGTGCTGTTCAATCACAATAATGTTGAATCTAATCATGTCTCTGGAGACTTCCTTTTGTTAAAACCGCCTATTGCCGTTGATCCACCCAGTTCTTTCCTAACACCTGCTTTCAGATTCCATCTCATTTCAATTCAAGACACCTGCGACAATTAAAGGCCATATGGGGCATTTAAGAATTAGGTTAATTACCCCCATGGCTATTTAGTTTATAGGAGAGATACAATTACTAATTGCTTTTTCGTTTTTGCTTTCAAGCAGTGTTAATTCATCTGTTTTTGAGGAACAATTTTTTTATATTGTATGTAAGTTGTAATACTTAATTATGAATACTATTAATAAATCTTGTTATGTACAAATAAATCGGGATCATAAATCTGTTTTTATTGAAGAAAAAACATTTAAAGTTCTAGTTGATCTTGAATACATCCCCTGTTATAGTTGTCCATTGTAAATGACGTAAACGGAAATAGGGAGCGCGGTGTTTGAATGTTGTCAGTTCTTCAGAAAACAAAACAGGCTGGTGAAGTGGAAATAATTTATTTAAAACAGAAAAGTTCTTATAATGAGAAAAAGCATCATGGGCAGTAGTAGTGGTAGAAGCAGAACATTATCAAATAAAGGGCGCCCTAGTGAAGATTTGGTGTTTGACGAATTCGGGTTTGCACTGGTCAAAAGAAAGGACCAAAAACGCAAACACCGATGTCACAATTACAGGTTAGAACTTTTCTACTTTAATTTACATTTTCTTCAGGAATTTGAAAGACTGAAACAAGACTCATAAACACGTGTTTTAGCCTGTTCGTTCTGGGGTTGTACACGAGTGGAATTGATTTGAACATATCAAAGAGGAGAATGGTTTGTCCTCACTGCCATGCTGGGCCACTATTATAATTTTTTTGTATTTACTTAATAATTTGCTTCTCCCCAGTTATCCCCAACTAAATGCATCCAGGGTAAAGGATTTGTGTGAACTTCTCAGCTACTGGAATGGATCCAGTTTCCTCTGCAGAAGCCAGGTGTCTCATTTGACCACATACATAGCCCAGTGGTTCCCAACCCTTTTATGTGACCATATCACCAACTGAATTTTGCAGGCCTGGAGTATCTCTTTCCAGCTTGTGCATTTGACCAGTTAGGCTGTCCTGAGTCTTCACATACAGGGTGAATTAACTAATGGGGTCCTACCTCTGGTTGTGAGCTACAGGGCTATTGGCTTTTACCAAAACTAAGGATTTAATAGAATTTCTATGCTACTGTAGAATGTGTTCTAAAACATCTGCAATGTATACTTTAAGTTGTATTACATTATATGAGACCTACCGTGGACTATTTAATGTTTTCATTAAGCGGTTTTAGGTTACATTAGACCTTACGTAGACTTGTCTGCCAAACAGCCTGAGGTATCACAGCCATCTTGATATGGCACATCTGCCGACCAGCCTAAAGATGTAAATAACGGCTAATGTTTAAAGGATATTTGCCATAATTCAAGATGATATTATTTTTACATTGGCAACCTTTTTCCCCCCAGATCGAACGTTATGTTAGAATGGGAATCCCACCATCTTTAAGAGGACGCGTGTGGAAGTGCCTTCTCAACATTGAAAGCATAAGAGAGTCCAGCGTTTTTAATTATCAGGTGCCTCCATTGCCGTAATCTCTGTTATAACCTCTCATTATCAAAGCACTCTGTAGACTTTTACTTAAAAACATTTTCTCCTCTGTAACTGCTGCCTTTGGCAGCTTGTAATCAATAACTGACTAATTGTTTTGATTTATTTTTTATTCGTTCAATTGCAGAAATGTTTGGATGAGATCAGAGGGCCCCTGGTTGACCTAGGAGTTAGCGAATACAGCATTATCTCTGCTATTGCTACTTTAAATGACGCAGAGAACGACCTGGGGTACAAACACTCGTCCTCAGGCTGTTTTCTGAATCCGGCATATTCCACTGCAGATGTCACTAGATTTCGTCAGATTGCTCTGGATCTGCGTGAGTTGTGACATACTATACTAGAGATAATGAAGATTGTTTTAATTCTTAAAAGTTGGCTGGTTTCTTTCTGTAGTAAACCACATTTGTGAAATATTTTGTACTGTTCTTTGTACTCTGCGTATGTGAATATGAAATCTGATTGATTTTGCCTCTTCTCTTGTACAGAGAGATCATTCCCAACACATCGCTCTCTAATGGGTGAGAGTCCTGAGGCAATTGAAGGCCAAGCTAAGCTCTTCAGAGTCCTCATTGCTTATGCAAAGTACAACCCTGAGATCGGGTATAGTCAAGGTCTGTAAACTGAGCACAAATGATCCAGGTTAGGATTTTTTCAGCTGCTCAGGCTTCTGGCAGAAGCCTGGAGAGGTGTATTTATTAGTCCCTGAGTGTTTGTAATTACAAAACAGTGCATTGTACGAGTACTATGCTTTTTTTTAGGGACAGACACATTTGTATAATTTGCTGTTTTAAAGAACTAGTATAAATGTATTGTGTTTTCAGCACATAGTGCACATAATGTCATCTAAAAATAGTTGATGTTCCCACAGTTATTGGTCAGATGTTGACTACCATATTTGAACCACATGGGGGCAGCAGAGGGTTAGACATTTTGCCCGTACAACGTCTGTGATGTCAGGCAAATTGCACAAACATTGCTATGATCAGAATGGTTGACATTTCCCTCTCAATGCTTCATTGGTCTATTTCCACCATATCCTAATTTCATCGTGTTCAGGGATGTCCTACATTGCTGCAGTTCTCCTCATGAACCTAAGTGAAGAGGAGGCGTTTTGGGCCCTAGCCGTTCTGCTCGGGAATCCAAAATATCTGACAGAACTGTTTGACCTCTCTGGGAAAAAGTAAGAATGTCCTTTAAAATGTTATGACACGATAAACCTATATTAAAGGCGCCAGGCTGCCGACTTGCTGAAAGTACTTTACCAAACCTTTGTTTGAGTTTGTCAGGATCCAGCATCAAGCGAAGGTCTTTCACCAGTTCCTTAAGCACCGGCAACCCCAGGTCTCTAAGCACATCGTAAGTTTGAGGTCCCAGCTTTACGCTTACAGCACAACTCGTATGATTAAAAACTGCAGGCTTACTAATCCTTCACCTGGGGCCTGTTTGTAGGAGAATCTGCTTAGTGTCGTAACAGGCATCGGTTATAGCTCCTTTTCAGTCAGTTGGTCACCATCCCTCTGAAATTCAGCTCCTCATCCCTCTCAACCCTTCACCTGTCCCCTCATTCCTCTCCCTTTGATTCCCACTGCCGATAAAAGCCTGGCACAATCCATTAGTCTCCATTCTCGCAAAAAGCCGCAAACATTTCCCTTCTTACAATAGCAAAGTAATTGGAATTTCCTGAAATATTATACATTCGCATTAAATCACCAAGTTTGGAGAAAGTACTTTGCCATTTTTACGTTTCAAAGCTTTCTCCTGGCGATGATAGCCGTGAAAGCTCTTTGCCTTCGCCTCATGTGGGTAATAGTTGGGCGTGACGATGTTAGCCGCAGCTGTCTCTCTCCAACAGTTTGGTCTGAATAGTGACGTCTTGGTCTGTCAGTAAAGTCCTTCATCAGCTGGGACCCTGCCACCATATCGCCCTTTCTCATAGACTACCCCATCTCTTCACCATCCTTTAACCTATTGGTGCTTCTTGACTGTCTCTTAAGGGATTTTCAACTGGTGCTGACTCAGCAGGTCTCAAAGAAAAGCTGCTAATTTAGTGCCAGAGGCCTGCACACCACAGGCTCAAATGCATTTCATGAGTAAATGTTTTTAATGCCTTACATAAAGTTGCTAGACCAGCGTTTTATGTCTTTTCTTTCTCTAGAATATAAGATAATGTGATCAGGGGAGATCAGGGAAGACATGGCCAAAAAGAAAAGCCAACTCAGACATGCCTCCCACATCCCCACCCTAGACCAGAAATACACAGCCTTTAGATGGAGTCATGAATCTCTGTCTAAACGGGTTCATGATGGAACTTCATGTCAGAATGTTCAGAATGTGGCCATTTGGTTTCTGCTGTCTCTTTAGGAGGATGTTGGGGTTTCATCCATCCATTTTGTTACTCCTTGGTTCCTAACCCTGTTCACCTCGCTGGCCTGCTGGGACTCTGTGCTGGCCATATGGGACCTCGTCATGTTGCATGGTACCGTAAAGCACACAGTCAGCGCCTTCAGAACCTTCTCACATTCGTCCAAATGAAAAGTGCATGTACTGGATCAGCCAGTGATTAACCCTGTCAGACTGGTGTGTATGAAGATCTACAGAGATCGTCTGCTGTTTGTTGGTGTCTGGGAGCTTTCCCTGGTTTAGTATGGCATGTTGAAATGGATGGGGAGCCTGGTGTGACTGAAGGATTGGAGTTTGGCTGTACTCACATTTGTGCATGACGGTGGCAACTCTGCCACTACAGGGTTAATTAGTTTAGATTTCTAAAAACCACCCGGCTCCTGTTTGTCTTCCGTTCTAGGTGACTGTCATAAATAAAATGTTTGTCGGCCTGTTTGCCGTTTTGACAAGGCTGTTCTTGGTCCGCGGTCTTGTGTCCAGGTCTCTCGGCCGTGTTCCGCGTCGGCCTGACCGTGATCCAGCTTCTGGAGTCTCGGCTCCTGAGTCTGACCGACGAGGCTGCTGTTCTGCCTCTGCTGCTGAGGGTGCCTGTGGATGTGTGAGTGTTGCCGTCCAGTGGTCCTAAAAGAGACTGGATCCTGGTTCATACCCGGATCCAGTCTGTCACAGGTCTACATCCATGACATAGTCTTCTAATTTAGATGCTTAAACATTAATTAAATTAAGGGACATGTTGTAAATTGGTTTCCCAAAAGATCTGCTCTGTGTTCTAAGTGGAAGAGGAATTATGTAATTGGAGTGAAATTACAAAATGAAGATGCTTTAATTTATTTTTTTCTCATGCCCGGATTAGTGCTTGGCATAATTTCACCGTCAATCAATCAATCCATCAATAAGTCACATTCAAACTTGTTCTACATCAACGAAACTGTAGTCACAAGGTTGTTATGCAGTTACAAAGCACTAAAAACTCAAAGAGCAAGCAACAACAATAATTGATGTGCCAGGGTTAGGAAAGCTCCCTAGTAGGTTTTGAACCTGGGAAGAATCCCAAAGGAGCTGCTGCTCTGAGTGAACCGGTTCTCTTCTGGCTGGGCCCGCTAGAGATTATAGAAATACATTTTGGGCCACATCAATGTTTTTTCATATTGGTGTTTTGAATGATTTTCTCCATTTCATTTTCTTCCACTTTGAAAATGTGGAGGTTGAGCAGATCTTTTAAAAAAAGCTAAGACGTTCTCTTTTAGATCAATATGCTTTATTGTATACACTAGCAAAATATGCAAATTATTAGCGCAGAGGATTGCTTAGACTCTGCTGTACATTTAGTTTTTAATGGACAGCCATTGAGTTCTTTTCAAGTTTTCAATGCAAGCAGCTATTAAATGGAGGCCTCATGAATACAAATCAGTTGATGTGGCATCAAAAGTTTGACATGTTTTCTTGGTGTCTAACAGTCTCTATGGAAACATGGCAAGACACTGAGGTTTGTATATAACAGTGGATGGCCAGTTCAGGATGCTGGAGCAGATAGATTCTTTTTTATTTTTTTAGCTCAACCATATTGTTCTTTTGTCTGCCTCACTTTCTTTTAAATAAATATTTTTCTCCCAGCCAAGTTTACTTTGGCCAAAGGACAGTGGATTAGCCTGTTGTTGCTTTGGAATAAATAATGCTTTCAGTCACATCAGCATGTTAATCATTGTAGCTTAAGAGCTCTTTGATATCCAGCTTTGTTTTAGAGGGTGGGGGTTGCGGCAACAGAGCTTTTCTAGGATTTTGCTGCTGTTCTACTAGGTACGGGTTAGTGGGTGCTTATATTTCTTTATCCATTTCACATATTTTGTGTGTTTGTGGTCTCAGTGACAGTGATCCTTGAGCAATTAAGGTTTATTGCCTTAGTTTTCTAGGTGACCAAAACAATAGAATTAAAATTATTTTGTATAATCTTCTCTGCACTTAGTCATTGATCACCATTTTATGTTTACATGTCCTGTTTACATTGAAATATTTATCCTTTTGAATGGTAGCTGTTGGGCACCAAGCCATACACCACATTAAAAGTCTCCTGTTGCTAGCCTGGCATCTGTGTGCCAACCCAGTGAGGTCCTGGCTAAGTGGTTTCTCTGTCTCTGAGGCCAGGATCTTCTTACAAAAGGAAGGAGCGAGGGGGAGAGATGGTGCCGAGGAGGGTCAGAGATCAGTCTTCCATACAGGGGAAATAAGGCTATGGGACATTAGCCTTTTTACAATGAATGTTTTATCTGGTCACCAATGAGGAGTTCATATTTTCAAGAATTGCCTGATTTGGCTCAGGCTTAAACAGAAGAAGATCCCGGCCAATGGGCTTGCTCGTTCCCGTCGCCTAATTCTGCTGGTTATTGTGAACACTCGAAACGCCAACAGACACTTGTCTGATTAATGAAGGACTTTATCGTTCATCCATCTCATCCATTGGTTTCTGGCCCAAATTGGCTGTCCATCACCTGTCACCAGAGCCCGGGTGACAACAAAGGCTTGGTACTGCCACAGACCTACCAGTGTCCTCAACCCAGTGGCCTCAGCCCAGCCTAGCCCTTTCCCCTCTTCTCTCTATTCAGGCCCATTGACACGTCTCGCTGCCTACAGAGTTGACAGCTCATTTGTTTGCTACCTTTCACTGATGAGCTCACTACAATGCGAAGCCTTTTCCGCACTGCTTACTAAGAGCCGTTGTCATAAGAGGTACGGGGGGGCCAAGCCGCACCCCCGCTCCAAGTGCTTTTCATCGCAACGCATTTACAACCATGACATATCAAAGGTTTGTCGAATGAAGATTTGTCTTTAGGGCAAGTGGTGTGTGTGGTGTGTGTGGTGTGTGTGGTGTGTGTGGTGTGTGTGTGTGTGGCCTATAAACCTCCGCTGCCTGCAGTTGACTTGAAATGACATGATATCTGATCCTAGCAGATGTGTCAAGGGCTTTGGTGCACTAATGTGAGGCCCCTGTCTGTCCCACTCAGCTGTCAGCACAATGTCCTGCTCCCGGCCCTGTGGAGTACCGAGGTCCAGGACTGGGAGATTAAGTGCCTGAACAACCTGGTGTTGGAGGAGGATGACGAGGGACACCACCAAGGTAATGTGTGTATACACACACACTTTGTTTCTCCTCTCGCTCTCTTTTAAAACTGAATGACTCTACCTGACTACTGTGAGGCATTACCTTCCTCTGGGCTGCGCGTTTGACCAATAACAGGCTCCGACGCTGTAACCGGAGAAGTAGGTGGGAGACTAAAGGTTAAACGGTGCACTCCGACTGAGGAAACTGAGCTGGTATCGTTTTTCTGATGGCCCAGTCCCTGGTGTCCAGGCCTCATCTGGTGGGCCCGGGATAATCGGGTCTGAGATGCTTGTTCATCTTGACTAAATGTCAGTGGTATTTTACATAGACCCTTGGGATCAGTCACAAAGCTCACTGTGTAACATGGGCTTTGTGTTGCTGATCTGTGACAACAGGTGAAACAAGTGATTAGTTGTGTCCTTGTTAATCTTAGACTTAAGACTGAACATTATCTACTCTCTCATTCCTTTTTGCTGGTTAGAAATTTGGTTTGTAGCTCTCACTCTGTAGTTGTGGGAAGTTTGTTTTCAGTAATGAATGGATGCATTTGGATGGAAACTTTGATGTGAATCACTGCAAATGTTGTCCAGAACTTGGTGATGGGGATTTCAGCTTTTGTCAAATCACTTCCTATACTTATTTGTTATTGAAAATGGCTTGATAGTTATCGGGTCGAACACCACAATTCGGAAGAAAGATTTAGATTTAGTACTTGTTAAGGTTGGGAAAATTGGTCTTTTAAAGTGAATATTATTTTCTCCAAGAAAATCCTCAATGTGTAGTAGAACACGTGTGCTTGTAATCATAATTCTTCCTCTCGACTGTGGTGACCACAACAATCATCTCTGCAGCGTCTCAACATTTCTTTAAGTGAAAGGGCTCCATGACTTGCCACTTCTCACTCTGTCCTGCTCTAATGCCAGGTGTTATATAACGGCCGTCTCCAGTGTGAGTGACACTTCACAGAGCCTCCCTTTGTGCCTGAGTCACAGAGTTTCTCGGCTCTTCTGTCTTGGCAGAAAAAAAGAAGAAACAAATCTCGCGGAGTTATTCAGGAACCCTCCCCCCTATTGAAGTTTAATCTTCGCACCAGACGTTCTGGAATGCTTTCTGATATGCGATGGTGACTCATTCTGCTCTGAGTCACCATTGACCTTGTGGATGGCGAGAGACTCCCGGAGGCCCTGTCAGTGAGTCACAGTATGGCTGCAAAATGGCCGCCACAGCCCCCCGCTGTCAGAGTGGATCAGGTAGGCCGGGGGGAGGGGGGGGGCGCCCACTGTAAAGTTAATTGAAAGCTTCAGCACAGCGGCAGGTTTTACTCAGTGGATCTCTCATCAGGCTGTTGTGTCTGAGTCCGGTTGAGTCATCCTCTCTGCCTGCTCTCTATTTAGTGGCACCTCCTGCCTTAGGGAGAGAGGAGCTAAATCACAGCCCGTCAGTAAACAGGCACGGCCTGGCCCCTGTCTTTATGGTCCTTTTTGACTACCTACTCTGGAGTTAGATGTGTCTGTCATCAACTGCGTACACTAGGAACTACATTTGTTGAGCCAGTAACTTCCTTTATTTGTCTCCAAGTGTAAATTCCAGTAGGCTGATGGTGGATGTCACTTGGCCGGTTTGTCCTGGAAGTTCGATATTCTGTTTCAGATACTAATGAGCTCTTGCTACTGTACCTGTCCTCAATGAGTGTGTCATCTCATCTAGAGTGGACTTAGAATGTACTGGACCGTGATCCACTACCATTCAAAACGTTGGGATCATTTAGAAATGTCCTTGTTTTCAAAAGAAAGGATCTTTTTTTGTCCATTTTAAACAATGTCATTGATCAGAAATACAGTGTAGACATTGCTGATGTTGTAAATGACTATTGTAGTTGAAAACAACTGATTGTTAATGGAATTACATTGGTGTGACTATTTAATTTGAAGTTATGTTCGCCCAGCTGAGAACTGTTGTTGTTTAAGGTAGCAATAAAACTGGCCTTTGGGTTAGGTGAGTATCTAGAACATGTGACGACTACGTCATCTACTGCTCATCCTCCCCCTGCAGGAGGCGTGCTTCGGCGTTCGACGTCATCGGCCTTCTGACACCATTGCCCATCTCATCAACTCATTGCACCTGTTGTCTCGTCTAGCGCACCTGATCATCATTTAGTCATTCCCCTCAGTATATATGTTCCCTCTGCTCCCTTTGTCTTTGTGTGTTATTGTCTCGACTAAGAAAGAGCAAATGTCAGCTTACCTTCATTAAATGAACTTCAACGTAACAGCTCCGCAGTCCACTTCCTCCTTCCTGAATAGCAAGAACGCTGACAGAATAACACACCTAAATAAAAGGAAGAAAATGGAGCACGGAGCTCAAAAGGAAGCCGGTGTTGCGGAGATCATACAAGATCACACCAACATACTGGCCAACCTAGGCGCCTCCATGACCACCCTCGTCCAGGCAGTTCAGCGCCTAGAGTTGGCCCAGGCCGCTCCCGCAGCACCGGCTGTACTTCCGCCTCCCCAGCCTACACATCCCGAACTTTGAGCGATGCCCATCCCGCTTCCCCGGGATTACGACGGGACGGCGGACCGCTGTCAGGGTTTCCTACACCAAGTGGACATTGCACTCCAGGCGATTCATCCTGCGCCGACCGATGCCCAGAAGATCTCCTCACTCGTCTCCTGCCTGTCCGGCAAAGCCCTGGAATGGGCCACCGCCGTCTGGAAACATCGAGGGGCCCTTCCAGGGCAGCTACGCCGAGTTCGTCCGTCGCTTCCCGGTCGTCTTCGATCATCCACACAAGGGGAGAGAGGCGGGCGAACGGCTCTTCCATCTACGGCAGGGGACGAGATCGGCGCAGGAGTTCGCCTTGGAGTTCCGAACCCTGGCAGCGGGTTCTGGGTGGAACGACCGGGCCCTATTCGACCACTAGCGCTGTAGCCTTCGGGAGGACGTCCGAGGGGAGCTAGCATGTCGAGACGTGAACCTCTCGTTTGAGCAATTGGTCGAAACATCTATCCGTCCCGACAATATGCTGGCTGCCCGAGGACGTCCTAGCGGGGGCCCGGCTGTTCCACCCCACCACCTCGACACCGCCGTCCCCATGGGTCTGGGGACGGCAGCACTCCCGGGCAGAGGGCGAGGAGCTGGGGATCAGCTAAGCGCTGTGGCGGTTCCGCTGCTCCACGCTACCCCTATATCTCCGTCTCCAGAGGCGACAGGCATGGCACTTCCGTATCACCCCAGGTAGCTCATGCACACTCCCCGATTGCTTTTCCGCTCACTCTCTGCACCATCCCTGTCAAATTCCCCGGTTTCCCATTAATTTCCCGGTGTATGGCGCTAGTAGATTCAGGCGCATGAAACTATTTCGTTTTCATGTTATTGATTCCCCCACGTTCCCTGTAGTTCTAGGTTTCCCCTGGCTTTCTATCCATGACCCTATCATTTTGTGGTCTGGTCAGGTCCTGTCGGGGTGGTCGCGGAAATGCCAAGGTAGGTGTTTGGGTGTTTCCGTGGGTTAGACCACGGTGGAAAGTCCAGACAGTGCTCCCGCCGTGCCAATTCCTCCCGAATACAGGGACTTAGCCGAGGTCTTCTCCAAGGCTAAGGCCTCTGTGTTACCGCCTCATAGGCCGGGGGATTGCGCGATAAACTTCTTAAGTGAAGCCGCACTCCCTAAGGGTCGCGTGTATCCCCTGTCTCGCACCGAGACTGCGGCGATGTCCGAATATGTTGAGGAAGCGTTAGGGCAGGGATACATTAGGCCCTCCAAGTCACCGGTCTCCTCGAGTTTCTTCTTTGTGAAAAAGGACAGTGGTTTGCGCCCGTGCATCGATTACAGGGCGCTGAATAAAATCACCATCCCGTTCCGCTACCCTCTCCCCTTAATTTCTGCGGAGGTCGAGAGAATGCACGGGGCCCGCTTTTTCACAAAGTTGGACCTCAGGAGTGCCTATAACATGGTGCGTATCCGGGAGGGGGACGAATGGAAAACAGCCTTCAGTACTACCACTTGCCATTATGAATATTTAGTGATGCCGTACAGTTTAATGAATGCTCCATCCTTCTTTCAATCTTTCATCAACGACGTTTTCAGGGACATGTTATGCGAAGGGGTAGTTGTGTATATTGACGACATCTTGATTTATACATCTACTCGCGCTGAGCATGTCTCGTTGGGGCGTAAAGTGCTTGCTAGACGGTTGGAACATGAACTGTACGTGAAAGCCGAAAAGTGTCTGTTTTTCCAGACGTCCGTATCATTCATGGGGTACCGTTTCTCGCGCACGGGTTTGGCTATGGAGGAGAACCACATTGATGCTGTGCGTAATTGGCCGACCCCAACCACGGTAAAGGGCGTGCAACGATTCTTAGGCTTTTCTAATTATTATAGGAGGTTTATCCGGGGCTTTAGCCAGGTCGTGGCTCCGATCACCTCCATCCTGAGGGGTGGGGCGACACGGTTACGGTGGACCACGGATGCGGAGCGGGCGTTTGTGGAACTGAAACACCGTTTCACCACCGCTCCGGTCCTGGCTCATCCCGACCCGTCGCTCCAGTTCGTTGTGGAGGTGGACGTGTCCGAATGTGGTCTGGGGGCCGTCCTCTCCCAACGAACGGGGAGTCGGAACACGCTCCGTCCCTGTGCGTTCTTCTCACTGACGCGCTGTCTCGCCAGCATGACATGGAGGAGAGGCCAGTGGATGATGCTCCTGTACAACCGGCATCATGTATCGTGACGCCGGTGGTGTGGGCGTTGGACGCGGACATCGTTCGTGCACAGCGTGACAAGCCCTCTCCGCCCGAATGCCCTGAGGGTCGCACGAATGTGCCGACGTCTGTCCGTGACCGGCTCATCTACTGGGCCCACACCTCTCCCTCCTCCGGTCATCCTGGTATTGGACAGACCCTGCGGGCCCTGGCCGTTAAGTACTGGTGGCCCACCTTGGCTAAGGACGTGAGGGTGTACGTCTTTTCCTGCTCGTTGTGCGCCCAGAGTAAGGCACCCCGACACCGGTCTATGGGTAAGTTGCACCCCTTACCCATTCCACAACGGCCATGGACCCACCTGTCTGTGGATTTTCTAATGGATCTTCCCCTTTCCCAGGGCCATACCACCATCTTGGTCGTTGTGGACCGGTTTTCTAAGACCTGTCGTCTCTTGCCTCTGCCCGGTCTATGGGGTGCCCGAGGACATGGTGTCGGACCGGGGCCCCCAGTTTACGTCAAGGGTGTGGAAAGCCTTTATGTAGCACCTGGGGGTCTCAGTCAGCCTGACCTCGGGCTACCACCCCCAGTCCAACGGGCAGGTGGAGCGTGTTAATCAGGATGTAGGCAGGCTCCTTCGGTCCTACTGCCAGGACTGGCCGGGGGAGTGGGCGGAGTTCCTGCCTTGGGTAGAGTACGCCCTGAACTCCCCTTTTCAGTGGGATTTCCCCTTTTCAGTGCGTCCTGGGGTATCAGCCGGTCCTGGCACCCTGGATATCGGTTGCGTCTCACTCCTGACTACCGTATTAACCCCTCGTTCCATGTGTCTCTCCTCAGGCCAATGGTGGCTGGTCCCCTCCAGGGGTGTGAGGTTCGGGAGGTCCCTCCCACTCCTCTCGACATCGAGGGGGCCCCGGCGTACTCCGTCCGCGCCATCATTGACTCGAGGCGCCGGGTGGGGGGCCTCCAGTACCTCGTGGAGTGGGAGGGGTACGGTCCGGAGGAGCGGAGCTGGATCCCGGTGCGGGATGTGCTGGCTCCCGCCCTTCTGCGCGACTTCCATTGCCGTCGCCCAGATCGTACTGCTCCGCGCCCTCCGGGTCGACCCCGGGGTCTGTGACGGTGTCGGGGGGGGTACTGTGAAGCCTACGCCATCTACTGCCCATCCTCCCCCTGCAGGAGGCGGGCTTCGGCGTTCGACGTCACCTGCCTTCTGACACCATCGCCCCATCTCATCAACTCATTGCACCCGTTGTCTCGTCTAGCGTACCTGATCATCATTTAGTCATTCCCCTCAGTATATATGTTCCCTCTAATCCCTTTGTCTTTGTGTGTTATTGTCTCGACTAAGAAAGAGCAAATGTCTGCTCACCTTCATTAAATGAACTTCAACGTACCAGCTCCGCAGTCCGCTTCCTCCTTCCTGAATAGCAAGAACGCTGACAGAACATCAGCAATTGTAGGTTCGATTCCAGGCTCAAAATGGCCAGAAACAAATAACTTTCTTCTGAAATTCATCAGTCTATTCTTGTTCTGACAAATGAAGGCTATTCCATGTGAGACATTGCCTAGGAACTGGAGATCTAATACAACGCTTTGTACTGCTCCCTTCACAGAACAGCGTGAACTGGCCCTAACCAGAATAGAAAGAGTGGCAACTATGGGATGCTGGCCTTCTGGGCAGAGTTGCATGGAAAAAGCAGTATATATGACATGCCAATAAAAAGGAGAGATTAAGATGGGCCAGAGAACACAAGACACTGGACAGAGGAAGTTTGGAAAAAGTGTTATGGACAGATAAATCAGATAAAAGGTGTGATCCAAACACCTCATGTGATCCAAACACCTCATTAACTTATTGAGGTGTTTGGATCACAAAGAACGACATTTGTTAGATCGAATGAAAAGAGGCTGGAGGATTGCTTGATCCCATCTGTCAAGCATAGTGGCGGCCGTGTGATGGTCTGGGGGTGCTTTGGTGGTGGTAAAGTGGGAGATATTTTTTAGGGTTAATGGGCTCTAGACAAACTCTATCTCCATTTTACAACACCATGCAAAAGTGGACGGCACTTGATTGCAGTCAATTTCTTCCTACATCAGGAAAATGACCCCAAGAACAGCTCCAAACTATGCAAAAACTATTTGGAAAACAAGGACATTTCTATGTCTGCTGGTGTCTGACAACATGGTAAGTTTGATTTAAAATGTGGAATAAGAACATTTGCAAATACATTTGGGCTCTTTGCTTGACATTTAGGTTGTTGCAGTCCCCTAAACTATATAGCGCTTGTACTGATTGTACCTTGCTACGTGAATTCAAAACATTAATCTGTTACTTAAACATTTATTGAAGAAAATAATATAATGAAAAAACAGTTTTTCATAAGTGTTTATGCAACTTCTTTTCTGGCCGGCAGTATGGCATTTGGACATCCATCCTTTCTTGGTAATCTGTTTGCCTTAATATAAAACTTAATGTGGATGTAACAGGCAGATATAATGTAACATCGATTTGAATCCAAAGATGGAGGTTTGCTTAAAGGATACGTGGGCTTAAAAGGTATGCTTAGGCTATAGAAATATGTACAAATTAAGTGTGCGTGCGTGCGTGTGCGTGTGTTTTTGTGTGTGTAGAGAGTGTGTGTGTGTGTGTGTGTGTGTGTGTGTGTGTGTGTGTGTGTGTGTGTGTGTGTGTGTGTGTGTGTGTGTGTGTATAGAGTGTTTGGTGCATCGCTGCTCCCTGCTGTTTTGGGACTGTTGCTTGTGTGCGCAGGCTGGCAGTGTGTTCTGGCCCTCCAGTCCAGGATGAGAGCTTTAGTCAGCAGAACAGGGCTGGCGGGTGGCTCCTCCTGCCTCAGTCTCGGCATTCTGTTCCCTGTGCTGATGCAGTGACTCTGCTTGTTTTCTGACGCTAAATACAAGGGCTGCGGGGAGAGACGTCTTTACCGATAGGATACATGTGGACGTACTGTAGTTCTAAGTGAGTCGAACAGGTTGCTGGAAGTCTTCTACTTTTAGCCAGGCACTTTATCTTGGACAAATCCAGCGAGGTCCCTGTTTGAAGGGACCTACATGAATTTGTCCAATATTAAGTATTTTTGACCATGGAAGGCGGTGCCAGTGCCCAGTGCTGTTTAGTAGGGGTTGGGTGTTTTTTTTTGTTTTTTTTCCCATAGGTTTAAATGTGTTGTAATTGGTTGATATCAAGCTTGGCCCCATTGATGTTAATGGTAAAGGATGAAGTCATGAACCAACTACACTGTGACGGTTTCTAAGTAGGGAGGGAAGACTGAGGGTTAAGGGGTGTCAGATTGTCACAGGGTCGCAGGAGGAGGCTTGACAAATTACCGCGACAGAAAGTGGCTTTGTCCGCAGATGGAGAGAAGCATGCGAGGGGGGGGACAAGATGTTGTCATCTGGAGACGGTCTTCCTCTGTGTTGTGAAGGAGAACAGTGAGGGTGAGAGGCTCAGGGAGATGGGGAGGGGTGTACTGTAGGCCGGGATGAGAGCCGACTTGTTGACCACAAATTGACCGTTCCGATGTTGTGGGAGACCAGGAATTCAGGGCTGTGCAGCAGGGGGCACCAGATGAGATGGGCTGGCGCTGCGGGCTGGGCAGCAACTGGTACAACTACATGGGTAGAAGAAACGCAGTTGTCAAAGCCACATGTGAGTAACATTTAGACAACTGTAAATCCAGGTGAGTCCATTGAGCAATGAGTGGAACCTGATCAACATTAGTGCTGCTGTTCAACTCCACTGGGGAGGCTTTAATATGCGCTGATGACTGTCGAGCCGCAGTGAAACAACTCTCCTTCCAATACTGGCTACCAAAGCAATGACATTGTCCAGCCCTTAAAACCTAGCTGATTGGGCAAAAATCTGCTTGCAGCATATTATCCACTGTTGGGTTTCGGGGAAGACGGACATGGGTTAATGCTGAGGGCTCTTACTGCCAACATAACAGTAGATTACAACCAAAATATACTTATAACCACTCTGTAGAGCAGCAGTCATCTAGATAGTATTATATCGCCTGATTATTGATATTTGAAAATGGAGCCGAATGCATTTGATTGCTACTTAAATGCTTAACAGTCAATAAATTGTATATTAACCTTTATAGACCTTAAATGGTATAGACAAGGCTTTCAGGTCATGTTGGGGCCAGACTTCTGTCTGTGTTGTGTTGTGCAGGTGAAAGCCCACAGGTGAGTGACCTCAGAGGTCCTTCGTGAGTGAGCTAAAAGCCTGAGTCACTGCAGTCCCCTTGGATAAAGCCCCGGCGCTAGCAGGGAGGTTTTCGATCCGGTGAGGTTTGCTATAAACGTGTAAAATGAGACTATTAAAAACCCCTTTGTTCGCATTGTCCTGTTATGTCCCTCTGCTCGCTTTGCATTTCTGCAACTGAAGGAGGCTGGCTGTTTTCAGACCGCAGGCCGGATTCGGTGAAGAGCTCCACAGAGCAGGAGTTTGGGGAATTGTGAACCCTGAACTGTCGATTTGGCACATCCATTGCCCTCGTCTCCTTCGTTTCTGGCCGGGCTCAGCTGGGTTTCGACTGGCTCCTGCTCAGTCACGTCCTGATCAAAGTGCCGAGGAGTTGACCTGGTGCACGGCGCCCCAGTAAGGGTGCTTTAGGCGGAGGCTCATACAGGTTAGAAAGGTGACATTCCTCCCGGCCCCCAGAGACAATGCAGCCAAGCCCCATGCTGACCTACAGCCACACGGAAGCTCATAATGACCCATAGGTTTGACTTCGCACTACACAGGCTTCAAGGCTTTGGGGAAAATCCTCAAACGTCCCTTGGCTTTTTGCAGTTCTTATGTACATCCAACTTTGTTGGCTTCTCTCCCTAAACAATCTCCAGTAGTTCTGGGTGGGGACATGCCTCAGTGTTTCACACTTGCATATGGATATGTCCTGAGCTGAGGACAGTTTCTTAAAGTCAAAATTGTGCAATGTTCAAAATCTGTGAGCCTATAGCCTGCTTCTCCTGTCGGCTGTGTGGATACCCTGAGGACTGTCGTAGCAGGTTTGCCAGAATGGGCATTCTTTGAAATTAGTGTGAGCCCAGCAGGTTACTCCTCAGTTATTAATAGCTTCTTAATGTTTGCTTGTGTCGTTTGGGGCATAATTTGGGGGTAATGCACGGTAAAAAAAATATTACCGCAACATTTCTTCAAAAAATATATTATTTCAAAAATCAGTCCTTTTATATTAGGAGCTGTACACTACTTCTGTACAGAATGCAAATGGTAGAGATTGGACTTGCATGTAGTCTTTGTATAACGGTCATCCTTCTGGAGAAAAGAAACCTCTTCAAGGCAGGGCCTGGACCTCCTGTAGTCGGTGTGTCGTCTCGTCAGCTGTTTTGAGGGGTGAAATGTTAGGGTTGGACTGGGGTAGGCTGCTCTCAGTATTTTGCCATCAAACTATGAAATGGAGAGAAAGCTAGTCAGGTTCTTTAGATTGTGCATGTTTCCTGTTTATATAATGTAATGATTACTAAAATGCCTCTAGAACAATTGGTTGGAAAGTAGCCCCCCCCCCATGGTCCTGTCTCTGTCTACTCTGACTCTTCTCAGGGTCCTTGTTTAACCTCTGCCCTGCAGGCTGACCCTTGCACTGGGCTTAAAGCCCAATTAAAACAGAGGGCCTGAGTCTGAGGGTGTGGGCCGGGTCAAATCTCGGGGTCATGTAGGTTGGCCCCTGCTGCCCTTTTTATTCTTTTTACGATGCCCTCCACACTCTTACGCTCTGCTGCCATTATTGGCCCCTTGCCTTTTTGTGATTAGAAAAGGCCCGGCCCACAACGATGCCGCAGTCCTGCCTGGGAGAATAATAGGCTGTTGGTGAAGGAGACATAACTATGACCAGTTTGAAAATGTTATTACTCTCACTCAAGTACTGCTTTTCGGAACGGATTTCATAAGTTAAGATGTCTGCTCCGCTTATGGCGTTTGTGTGTCCGTAACAATACAGAAAGAACTGAGGACATGAAAATATTTAGTGCTTTTTTTTTTTGTTATCCATTCAGGGCATATCCGACCAACACTTCAATTAAATGCAGTTAGTAATTTTACGAAACATTTCTGAATCCCCTCATTTCTGTGCCGACTGGGAGTTGTTCAGAGGCCTGGGATGTGAACGGTTTTAGTTGCCTTTGTAACCTGGCCTCTATAGTTGATCTTCAGGAGCTGATAGCTTTCTGATAGCAGAGATGATGATGGACAGATGAGAAAAGCAGACTCGCTAATAAGCTGACTGGCTTTTGCCATCTCTTCATTCTGCAGGTGTCCTAGCTGTACTGATCCAAGGAACCCAAACAGTTGGCCTTGACATGTTGCTGTGTGAGTAACATAGTGTTCTGAGGATGATTGTATCTCTTGCCCAGAATATTGAGTGATAAGGGCCCATATAATGATTAGTGATTCCTTGTGTGGGTTCCTGCGCTTCAGTTCAGCTAAAACGTATTTCCTTTAGGTTTTTTTAATACAGTATGTTTTTAGAAGCAGTGGGTTGCACAAACCATCACCAAGTTCCTCATGAAGTTATGTCAACAGACTCTTTGAGTTCAGTCGGTTCAGTCCTTCTAAGCTAGACTTGGGTCAGGTGTGAAAGCTTGTGCCGCTTGATATTTACTTAACTCTGTCAACTGCCAATCATGTAAATAATTAGCAGAACAGTAATACCGCATGGGCATCTACCCTTGGGTAACAACTTCTTTTCCTGATAACAAGTGTTTGCATGTACTATATATTTACACACACTTGCATGAAAGGGATTGTACGTTTGGTGTCGGGTTTTGTAACAGTGGGAAACGGTAGCAGCATTCCACAGGCCATTTTGTGAGCTTGGTATATGTACAGTATCCACATCGAATGTGCGAACAATGCAATTCTCCAGGCCTCAGGGGTCTGATGGGGCTTCACACAGTTGACCGTAAATCTGAGAAATGAGTGAATGCATGCCAATCCTTCTGTGATTAACTCAATGGAGTTGGAGAGAGAACTGAGAAGGCATCAAAGCCCTCTGCCTTTAAGTGGTGGCTGTAACAAGGTGAAAGGGTTCTGACGGGCTCGACTTCCCGACACTGGGCCATGTGCGGCGTATTGACGCGCTCCTGTTGAAACATGATTTTGGAGTCCTGTGGATCGTCTTTGGCTGTAGTTTGTACCAGGATGTGCAATTACCAGTTGATGTCTGTTAAAAGACCAACATTGTTTGGGTTTAGTCTTAGGTTAATCTTTAGTCTCCCACATGGTCTTCACCGATCTGCCATTTTACCTGCCGGACTGCTGCCGTGCTGCTGCCTACCTGAGCTGACCATCTAGTACTGGGTTTGGAGCCCAGAAAATAAACCTCTTGAGCCATTACAGATAAGCCACAAGTTGGCAAAGGAAGCATTGGTGCTTGCTCTTTGATATTATTTTATTATTTGTCTCTTTCATATGAGAATTGAGATGTATAAAATTGTTAATTCAATACATTTCCAAATATCTACTATCTTCTCCCAAAGGAAATGTTTTTGTCTGTGAAAGTTTTATTCTGTGAGTAATTACACAACTGTGCTACTCTCTTTCAGCAACTTTTTCTTTATCTCACAACTTCTTACATTCCAGATTTATTTTTTTTCTTTTTGAAGATATCTAAAAACAGTTTTCTCCTGCTGTCAAAAGGAGAAAGCAGCCTGTTTGTACTTGTGTTTCAGTCCGTACCCTGTTTGGATCTTGGCATGTGGGCCACCAAACTTACCTTGTTTTCCTTTGGATTATGGACTTTATCCTGAAAATCTGTTCTACAGATGGAAGGATGACATGGGCTCATTCAATCCTTCATTCTGAATTGGTGGCTGCAGCTGTGGATTTCTCTTTCTCAGTTCATTACATTCTGAGAAGGAATAATGCATTTCAACTTCTTTCAGGTTAAAATGCACCTTCTATTGCCCCGGAAAAGATGTGAAAATGTCAATGTCATGTTTTTACAATACTCAGATGTGATCCTTGGCTCTGACTGGCTTTGCTGTAGCCTTGGTCTTGTTTTCAGAGCTTTTTCCTGCTGCTCTGGCCCTCTGCCCTAACTTCCACACTGTTGCTTACCTGGCCATGCTAGAAGACTCCAACATCAAGGTTTAATCTTTACTACTTTAGAAAGTTTGGCTAAACTCTACAAATGCAAATGTCTTTGTGTAATTTTTCTGGCACACACCTTTCTGATGAACCTGATTTGTTCTTTGTGTTACAGTATGTGGAATAGCTCTAACAGTTTGTGCACCAATCGTCTGGCTGTCAGAAAACTTACTTCAAGTTGAGTAACATCGTAATGATGTGAACAAGCTGCTGCATCTGTTCATTGGGAGGTTTCAGGTTAAATGTGGGCTTATTCTCCTCCAGAACGTGTTCCTGTCTCCATTGTTTGGCCACAGGCCCAAGCAGGAGAGTATCCCCCTGTTCTCTTCTGATGTGACGGTGGACAGGCTCTTTGAACGGGAGATCTTTGATGTTAGCGATGAGGTAGACTGATAAGATGTCTGCAAGTTCACACAGCTTCCATAAGTGTGTGTCGTTAATCCTGACTTTGACCTCGCGTTTAAATGCAGGCTGTGTTCCCTTGTAATTTCACATCCTCAACTATGACAGACGTTTTTTAAATGGTTTGGTCTTTCTGTGCATGATTTGGAATATAATTGCCGTGACCGTGACAGAGATTGACACATTGCCCCATTGTGTAATTACTTATTCGTTGGCCTTTATGTACACTGTTATCCCAACTGCTTCCTTACCTTAACCCTGTTTTTAATGAACTGCGACTTACTGAACCCCCCCATACTGAAATTTGTTGTGAACTGGCGTACAGCAGCTGTGTGATAAACGGTTCAAGTTTTATTATGCTCTTTCCACTTTCCAGTGTGTGTGGAGCTTTGTTAAGATACCCTGTCTGTCAAATGGGCTGCTTACTTGGTGATCTTTGAGTTGAAGGTGTCCCTGATACGTTGATGAGTCTAATTACTACTGCTTGGTCTGCTAGAAGATGATGAAGACAATAAACAGAACACCAGCAATTTCAGTTTAACAAGTTGCTTTGGGCACTTCAGTTTCAGGCAACACCACAATGTCATTCCAGTGTTGTAGCCTGTCATTAGCTTGACCTCTACACTGCTTGCTTCTACAAAATGTTCATTTACTGTCATTTTTGGTTAGGCTACTTCATTTTGCGTACTAGGCTTTGCTGTGGCGCATTTTCTGATCGGCGCCAATGTTGCTGTTTATTTATTTTGACTCCAAATGACCCATTCTTTCGAGCACAATGTCCTTAAATGTTTGTTGTCCTGAACCTTGAGTAGCTACTTGGAGTTGGCCATTAGTGTTGACATAGTGCATGTAGAGCTGCTGAACATGACCTCCGTGAGGACGTTGGGTTGCAGCCTGGGTTTTATCTCATTGTCCAGGGATCCTGTCTCTACATGCCTTGGCAACAGGTTGCCAGGTCAACATTGTTTCTATGTGCGTTGGAGCAGAAAGCGCAGCTGTTGTTAGTTAAGGCAGAAATATGCTTTCGTATGCGTTCTAGTGAGCGGAGCGCCAGGGGACTAGGGTTCAAAACCCGTCTGAAACCATCACACTTCCTACGACTGTGCATTCTTTGGGGGCCAGGTGATAAGAACCATTTGTTGGTGGGCTGACTTTTTTAACACTCCCGATATGTCCTGTGAAGTCTTTCAATGAGGCAAGGCTGTTGCAGATTGCCGATTTAAGATCTTTATTTGATCTTGACGTTGCTTGTTTTTATACCCCCTTTTCCTCTCACAATGTTTATTTTGTTCTTGCTGCTTCTCCCCCAGAATGACGTGTTTTTTCACCGTGCCCACACACTAGTCCGTTTTATAGCTGCTGTTTTTAAATTGATCAGCAGGAAGAAGCCCCCTTTGAGCAATGTCAGACATCTGAGGACTGCTGATTGTGTGCTAATATTCCTGAGGGCGGCACTTCGGTGAAAAGAAAAACGCAGCCTTAAGAACGATATGTCATCGCTAATTCACGGGCCATTAAGCATCAACCTGCTTGCAGGAGGATGTCATTGGAAACTGAAACAGACGCACTCCGTCATCCCACAGCTTCTCATTAGGTCAGAGTCAGGAAACTGTGCTTGGCGAGAATATCTGGAGTGAGCTCATGGATGTTCGCCTGTGTGTGTCAGCCAAGGACCTCAGGGCAGAGGAGGTCCCTCACAGCGTTAAGCCGAACAACCTTACATTAACCACACACAGCCCGGACGCCCCAAACGTGCCTCGCTCAAATCCGGCACACGGTGCAAAGCAGAGCCAGCACACATGCGTCTAGCACTGGACCTTTAGCCGTGGCACGGTCTTCTTCCGCACACTCCGGGCCACAATGAAGAGACAAAGAGGGTCTTTTCAATAGGATGTGACAGCCTTGGCTGGGACTTCCTGGCTCCCATCTTCCTGTGTAGAGAGTGGTGGGGGTGGGGGTCTTTGCTGAGATCGCACAGTAAATCTTTACTATCATCACTGGATTACCCAGCCTACCCTGAGTATTTCAGCAATGTCACTAGAGAATAAGTATTTGGGGCAGAACCTTTATTTTGCATCTTCTGTTAATCCGCTCGACTCCAGCTCTTTGAAGTGGAGTCTTTTGTGGTGTTCTGCTCTATGAACATCTCTACTCCAGACAATTACGCTACAGCTCTCTAAATGCTTCAGGCAGTCCTCCATTGTGTTCTGTTCGCAGATTGTCTCTAGGAGCTGATCAGCTAGTGTTGAAATAAGACTAAACTCTGCCAAGTTTTGACTGAAATGTCAACAATAGGAAGTGGTTTGATTCTTTATAATTTCTGTCTTTTTTTTTTATCCGAACGTATTAATGTTCTCGGAGGTGGTTACTATGCGAGTCAATACTTGTTATTGCTTGAAGTTCAGTGCTGATGAGAATGTCCAACCCTTCTCTGACATTGATTGAAACCGGTAATGGATGGTTATAGACTATGAATATAAGGGGTTGGTGAGGGACTGGAGATTCACCATCAGAGGATGGCTGCGATCTGTATGCCTTCATTACTCCTGCATAAGACAGAGCTCTGGTCTTACTGGATGACGGGTATCTTCATGCCATTAATAAGAAAGAAATTGTTAACAGCAGAAGACCGGTGCCTTTAATTGCCTTGTTGGTTTTAGCGCCAGCAATTTAAAACCACTACAAAGTATGGCGCCAATACTACCATGTGCAAACTTGTTTTGGCTTGTTTGCTAATTAAATTGCAAAGTGTGTGCTAATTGCACAATGTAGAATTGATGATGTACTATTGATTCTTCTAGACAATAAGTTGACATTAATGACATCCTGGTATGTATTAATCACTCTAAAAAGCGTGAGATGGCCTGCATATAACAACCATGCATTCCATGTTCTGGGTATTCTGGATGTAATCAGTGTTCATTCGTGATCAAATTCCAGAAATTCTGGTCTTTTGATGCCGCACCTTATTGTGGTCCTCTTCCAAAGGCAATCTTTGAATGGTGGGCCCAAATGCTTCGCTCAATAGCCTGCGAACCGGCTTACCTAGCTAGAAGCCATCGCCAAGCTCTTCCGCCGCAGCCTGTTCCAGGACAGTGCGGAGTTAACTGGACACGCTGCGTATTGTCTGCATATTAGCTGCTGTGCCGTACTCTCGTCAATGTGAAACGGCCTGAATGTGCCGTTCCCCTGTTGCAGGCAAGACTGAGTGGCTTACATCGCAACCGTTGTCCGCTAAAGCGAAGTTGTCGGAAGCGTGTGTAGATGGTCCTGCGCCGGAAGCCAAGAAGTCTGGAAAGAAGGGTGAGTTCTCTACCGGGGCGCTAAAAGCGTCTCTAGCGAGGCCGGTCTGGACCGCCGTAGCGAGGCCGGTCTGGATTCTGCACTGCGTGAGTCTGCTTAACCACAGGAGCTTTCCTGTGCCCACGGGAAACGTTGCCAGTCTGCAGTACTGGCCCGGTCGAGACACTCACACCGCGTGCAACCTCATAAAAGAAAGACTGATGTTCTGTGTCATAACTAATGCCCTCGTAAAGCCAGTGCTGCACTCAATCAAATAAGCGCATTGATATTGTCGAGATGTGCCGAGACATAGTCAGAAGAAAACGTGACTGTACGGGACTTTTGGGTAAATTCTTCCGCTCGTCAAGTTATGGTGAACTGTACACATGTACATTGTTTCGACAAGAAGTGAAATGGATTAGTCCTTATTGTGGCAGCTGTGTAAATTCACCCGGTGTTATCTCTGAAAACGGCTCCCCGCCTCCTAGGCCTTTTCCTGTTGTTGAGATGACAGAGATAATCTGTCACCGAAATCCGGGGCTGCGTACGTGTGGTTGGTGTGGATTTGGTCTACCTATGTAGATGGACTGTATCACCGGAGTCCCTGTTCCTGGCTGCTGATTACATCCATGCGTTACAGTCATGGACCACCTACTGTCTCTGAGGGGCGGGCCATTTGCCTGGCAGGCCAAATACCATGCGCAGTCCTGGCTTTGACAACGTTTCATCCAATCAACAACTCTCTTCTGACGTTGCTTGTTTTGTCTTGTTGACTGAGTTTACTTAGCCGGCGAATATGTTTTGTGGGAATTTTGCAGCAGAGGATTACTTAAATGGTCTTACAGAGATTTACTGAGATGAGTGGATCAAATCGTTTCTAAATATTGTTTTTTCTTTTTAACCCAAATTTTTTAAAAATCCCTGCATTGTGTAACTGGATAATGTGTCAAATGTTTTCTAGGTGTACAAAATGGTAGGAAATTGTGTAGTGTTTAGTTCTCGTCCAAATGAGTTGTCATACGCTTAAAGGGAAGGCTTTATGTGCCGATTTTGTGTCCCAGTTGATTCATTGGCGTCTGGTCCAAAGAACCTCTTCAGTCGTCTTGTGCAGGTGGCCCAGCGCCTCCTGCCGGATAAAGGTCATCGGAGTGGGAGGAGTAAACCCTCCCCAATCAACGGTGGCTCTGCCAGCCATCGTTCTTCCAAGACCAGCAGGACCTCCTCAATCAACCAGTCTCAGGTAGGCAAACCAGAGGGACACCTCTCCTGACCTGCGGAGGATGAAACTAAACGGATGTCTGAGCCTTTTCTAGAGTTGTTCGTCACGTCTTCTCATTTCTTCTCACATTCCTTTCCTCATTTGTCTCTTCTGCTCAAGCTGCGCTGTATTTTGTTTTTTGTATAACCCATTGCTACTCCGCAGGGACCGGCTCAGTAATCCCCATCTGTATGTGTTCTGTACATTTCGGTTTGAGTGTTGCTTTTTCCTGGGTAGTACTGCACTGTAAAACCCCAAACAAAGGGAGAAGTGTTTACCACGGGCAGGATTTTCACTGCCTCAAGACCCTTTTGGGCCAAAGGAACCCAAAGCCTCCAGTCTAACCCTGCTGTCTCAGGCTGGCCTGTGGCCGTTTTCCCAGGGCCTGCTGTATTAGAAGGGTTTTAGACTTTAGTTTGACCTTTTGAATTGTACAGATTTATTGGTTCAGCTCTCTTCTGGGGTTTTTGTTTTAGAAAGTAGTTCACAATTAATACGATTCGTTTTTCTATTTTTTTTATTTCTCTTAGTACAGAAAACCGGTTAAAAGGATGACCTTCATGATGAGGCAAAGTCTGAATTAGGATTAAAAGATGTGCTTCCTTCCAGATGCTCTGAAACCATTTCCAGACACTCATTTCTCTTATTCTGTGACCCACAGCGTTTTACCTTGTTGCCAGTTTTGCATCAGAGATATGCCATGAGTGTTGATGTCGGAAGTCTGGTTCTGAAGTTCTTCTGGCTCCATGTATAAACAGAATCAGAACCACTGGCACCTCATAATGTATGTCGTTACTAGCAACAGCATTTGTTTGACAGGGAGCAGCATATTAGTTGACAGCCAAAAAACATTGTTAGTGAGTTGCCTTTCGGGTCAGAGTGCGTTGCCTTTCGGGTCAGAGTGCGTTGCCTTTCGGGTCAGAGTGCGTTGCCTT